>VXAC01002935.1:0-21840 GCA_013399225.1 Rhipidura dahli | reverse complement strand
TGCCGCACGGGCAGCGCCTGCGCCCGGGCTGCCCGCGGAGGGCAGGGCCCAGCAGCCTGGGCCGCCCGGCCCGCGGGGCTGCTCGCCTGCTGTTCCTCTGGCTGAACGGGTCAGGTTGGACGGGACCTCAGTGGGTCATGGGGTCCAACCTCCCTGCCCAAGCAGGGTCATCCCAGAGCACATGGCACAAGATGGTGTCTCGACGGTTATGGACTTTCTTCAGTGAGAGGGACTCCACAACATCTCTGGACAATCCGATCCAGTGCGCGGTCAACTGCACAGTAAAGTTTTTCCTCGCCTTCAGGTGGAACTTTCCTGTGCATCAGTGTCTGCCTGTTGTTTCTTATCCGATTGCTTGGCACTACCAAGGAGAGCATGACTCCTCTTGACATCCGCCCACTTTAGATATTTATAGAGATCATAAAATATGCTTCCAGTAGTTTTCTGTCGAGGCTAAACAGGCCCAGCTCCCCCAGCATTTCCTCTTAAGAGAGATACTCTCTAATTGTCCTTGTAACTACACAAGCCCCGTTCCAGGTGCTACCTGTCTTGTACTGAGGAGCGCAGAACTGGACACAGCACTCCAGGTGCAGCCTCACCAGGGCTGAATAGAGGGGCAGAATCATCTTCCTCAACCTGTTGGCAATCCTCTTCCTAATGCACCCCAGGACACCATTGGCCTCCTTGGCCACACGGGCACACTGCTGGCTCATGGACAGCTTGTTGTCCACCAGGACTTTCTTGGCACGGCCCTCCCACTGCCCGAGAGTGATGTCTATATAACCTAAGTAACAAGGAACTCATATAGACTTGAGTTAAAATACATTTATGTAACCTTAATATCAATACAATCTGTAACCTGAAACATAGCCTTCTACAGCCTGAGTCATAGTATTTACTTATGTAACCTAAATCATAACTTCTGACTATAGTTTTTACTTATGTAACCTAACTTTTGATACCTATAACTTGATGCATATATAACCTGAATCAGCCACATAACTTTTGATACTCATATATCTAATATTAATAACTTTTATACAATGTAATGGCTAGTATATAGTTAACTGGTTGCTTAAATGTAGAATAGACAAAAGAGAAAAGAGGAAAAAAAAACCCAAACAACCTAGCAGGTGTGTAATCTTAAAGGTGGATAGAGGTTGTACTAATGAGAAATTGGCAAGAAAAAGCCAATTAGCCACAAAACAGAGAATTTAGGCCGGTTAAGACCAGACAGACCAAAGAGCATCATAACTGCACATGCCCTGAAGATAAAGATGAAAAGTTCGAGTGCGAAGAAGACTTTGGAAGCTTTCATCAAAGACCCCTGAAGAGCCCTGAATTGGGGAAGAGCATGCACAGTGCAAAGAATTATCTAACAACCATGAGGTCACGTTATGTAAATTATTTCTGGCACATACTTGATGATGCTGTGATAACACAGCAACATTAAGCATATTTTACTGTATAAATATACCACTGCACTTAAAAAAGGCGGGTGGGTTAGGAGGAAGAATCCCCCTCACCACCAGCGCTGCAATAAAATACCTGCTCTAGAGACATCGGTCTATGGGGATTTATTTCCAGCCTGTAATTCGGGCGTCAAGAACTGCTGCCACAGAGATGTAGGGCAGAGCCTGCCACGGCCTTCCCAAGAAGCACCTGCTGGGAAGGTGTGTGGTGGGTACTGGCTACGTGCACACCCGTGTCTGCTTCTCAGCTGGGTTAAAAGTCAGAGGGATTTGTGGAATATGGGGTTATATTTGTTAAAGTGGTTGAGGCCTACCCTCACCAGAAGGCCCCGTGGGAAAGGCAGAGCTGCGGGCTGGACCAAGTTGGTTGAGGGGTGAGAGGCAGTTGAGTGACAGCTGGCAGTGAGATTGTGATTGGCTGGAGGAACGCGTGGACAGCATGTGAGCGGGGATCTGATTGGATGAGACGATGCGTGGACAGCAGCACCGCAGCTGTGCCAGCCAATGGGAGCTCTCGTTCTGTTCGGTTCTGTTGGGTTTCGGTTTGGTCTCTGTGGGCAGTAAGGGTGTGAAGATGGGGCGATTTCTGGCAATAAAAGGATTTTCTTGGGACATACCAGGGGGTCTGTCATCTTCATTCCCCATTGCTACAGGGGTTGTTTGAAGGTGAGGCAAAAGAGTGAGAGTTTCGTTGTCCTGAAAAGGATACAGGGAATGAAATTCTCATAAAACGGTCAACTTAATTATTCTGCTATGGTCATGTTGGCAAAAGTTGGGTGTACATATGGCATTGAGACAACCCTTTGATTTTCAAACGGGGTTTATAATGATGTATTACATATAGGTGATTGTCCCCTTCTATTCCACCTGGAGTCCTGCATCCAGCTCTGGAGTCCCCGTTACAGGAGGGATACGGATCTGCTGGAGCAAGCCCAGAAGAGGCCACGAAGGTGATCAGAGGGGTGGTGGAAAGGCTGAGAGAATTTGGGTTGTTCAGCCTGGAAAGGAGAAGGGTGATGTGGTGACCT
This sequence comes from Rhipidura dahli, assembly GCA_013399225.1. NCBI lineage: Eukaryota > Metazoa > Chordata > Aves > Passeriformes > Rhipiduridae > Rhipidura > Rhipidura dahli. Next base: position 19,340 of record VXAC01002935.1, on the reverse strand, counting down.
GTTTGCAGCCTTGCAGTACCTGAAGAGAATCTACAAGAAAGCAAGAGAAGGACTTTTTACAAGGACATATAGTGACAGGACATGGGGGAATAGCTTTAAACTTACAGAGGATAGCAAGAAATTCTTTACTTAGAGGGTGGTGAGGCACTGGAACAGGTGGTCCAGAGAAATTGGAGATACCCCATCCCTACAAGTGTTCAAGGCCAGGTTGGATGGGGCTCTGAGTGGAAGGTATCCCTGCCCACGGCAGGGGATTGGATCTAGAGGACCTTTGAGGTCCCTTCCAACCTGATCCATTCTATGATTCTATAATATTTTGGCCAAGGTTGTGTTAATTATTTAAATATGGCTTGAATTTAATTATTTTTCTAGTTATATCATTTCAAATGAGCAGCATGGCTATTTATTTTATAGTACAGTGTCCAAGTGCTACCCTATTTTTTTCTCCGTTACTGTGTGTCTCGTACAGAATTGGGAACTTAATCCCTATTTTTGGATAGTATCACCCACCGCTTTGATGTGTGATTTCTTTCACAAAAGGTAGCCTAAAAGGTAAATTTGTCCCCCAGGCATTAAAAAATTCATTATTAGGTAAAGGGAATCATTGTGCTATTAACCCAAGACAAATAGTCCTTTTCCTATGTTAGATGCAAAATAACTTGACATGAATGCTCTTTGTTTTTGTGGCCATATAACAAAGAAAAGTTCTGAAGTAAAAATTAACAAAATGGCTGAGAATAAATGTATTGAAGTAAATGAATGTCTTCTATTTCACTCACTAGTTCCACAGACTGGCTTCTACTTATTTTCCAACATTGTCTCAGATTGTCTCTGTTATGGTAAATTCTACAAAATAAATAAATAAATATATAAAAATCCTATTCCTTGCAAATCATTCAAAAGTCCTTTTTTTTTTTCCCAGATTGCCAGACCCAGTTTAACCTGGGTAACAGCTAAGTTTGGTAACTTGTAGAGATGCATTTGACAAGTCATTGGGTGGCACAAGAAAATAATTGCTATAACAATGTTTTCTTTGGAGCAATGCAATCCTATTGTTTGTCTCCCTCATTTGTTTCAGCGTTGATAAACAAAAAAAACCCATAGTTAGTGTGCTCCAGGAGTCTGTTAACTGTTCCAGTATTCATTATGTCATGAAGACACTACTTTTCTATTTTTTTCAAAATGGAAAGAACAATTTACCTATATTAAAAGTATGGAAAATAATACTGTTGCTGTTATTCTTCTATAAAAGAGAAATACATGAAACCTCTAGGAGTAACTTGAAAGGTTACAGTGCTCACCCTCTAGTACAGTAGTTGAACTTTCCACCATATACTTGGCTTGCAGGAGATGCCAGTTGCCAAAGCAGCTTCAAAAATCAGGGAACAACCAAAGGGCAGATGGAGAGCCAGAGACCTTGTGGGGCTGCTCAGCAAAACTCTGCTCAGACTGAAGCAGTCTGCTTCCTTGTGCACAGCCAACACACATCTAAGTGCAAAAATTTGGAGACTTCAACTATCCTGTTTCTACACTACTAAGGAAAGATCATCAGAGACACATTATTTCCACTAGGCTGTCTTGGGCACATATTTTTAGGAAAGACATCATGATTTTTATATGCTTCTCAGTAAAATTTTTTTTACAATGATTTATAGTTTTTGCTGTCATCTCATGCTTTTTTGAATTTAAAGAGGCATAGTACCCGATCTATTTGCAAAATTTGTCATGCATTTAATGGGCTTTCATAAATTTTCATCGTTGTGTACATCAGTTTTTATTGCCTGGACCTGCATGGCTCAGCTGCTTCATTGTTCATATACATGTCTTATTATTTAGAATACTTGGAATTTTGTGTATGAAAATGAATTTTGCAGACATAAAAAAAAATAAAGTTTGAAAGCAATCAGAAATCAGATTTTTTCATTCTAATTCTGAAAATTGGAAGTTAATATTTTTAAATCTCACACAATGCAGCTTTGCTAAAAATGCAACCCCTCACTTGCATCACTTGGCAAAATTCTGAGTATAAACTCAAGCCACCTCAGGGCATCTTGATGATGGATCTGTGGTTCTGAGAAATACCTACCTAGCGGCCAAGTTTGAGTGCTTGTACTATGCTATAGTTATATAAATTGTATGTGTTAATTTATAGCAATGCTGTCAATATATTGGACATACTTGAACACAAACAATTTTCTATAACCTATCAACCCATTCCCAGAAAGACAGTAAACACTGGATAAAGGTAGATAATTTTGCTGTTCTTTTATCTGTTGCTTAGCTACTCAAGCTGATGGTAAACACATTTATTCCCTCTTGAGGTTTGGTGCCTCTGTGTTCACACCTGATAATTAACTTTATGATCTTTTAGTTAGACATGTCACTTCCTTTAATCTGAATGAAGTTATTTTTGTGTAGGTTTCTGCTTTTTAAATAAGTGACTGCATAAATCCTTCAGGTATTTTAGCAAGTTTTTGTGATTAACCAGTCCACTAAGAACTAGGAGCTAGACTTGCAGTAGTGCTCAGCACTGCTGAAAAATCAAGTCCTCATATTATTCTGGTGCTCTGTCATTTATTTTTTCCTCCTGTCTTTTGTTCTCCTGTACAGCCTCACCTCATGGCTTCTGTCTCTCACTGTCCCTCTTCGATTGTTATTGTACCTTGTTCCTGTCCTTGGGCTCACTGGAGCTTTTGATTTCAGAAACTTTTCTTCTATTCCAGATGCTTTGTTTTAGTTTTTGGTGGCCTTCCTGTTTCTAAAGTTTTTACTCCTCAAACCTTACCTATGAATATGAATTGGTTCATAGAAATCTGCAGATTTCTAATATTTTCAACATCAATTATGGTGTACTTTTCTTTTTTTTTTTTTTATTTTAAGCAACTGATTTTAGCCACGGATATAATCAGGTTTGATCTCCTGAAGAACAAGAATCAGAAGTCATAATAAAATCGGGTTATTTGAAGAATTGCGCTCTTAAGGTTTGACAAAGTCAGTTCATTAAAAAAAAAAAAAGGAACAGACAAAATTGTAGTCAATTTGAAGTTACATATTTTACTTGGAGGAAAATAGGAAGGAAAGATTACTAGATTTGGGGGTGTTCCAGTTGGTCACTGAGAAAGAAACTAAATTGTGAATTGTCCTATAGCATCAGGACATTTCTCTGTTAATCAGAACAATGTATAAACTGATCATTTTCTGTAGGTCTCATCAGATGTGGTAAAAAGGCAATGACTTTTAAAAATAATTCTTAGCAGAGAGAAGGAGGAGAGCAAAGGAGGTCTGCTTGCTCTCTCTAGGAGAGCAAAATATATGAAAAAACTGAAAAAAAAAGCAAAAATGTAAATGTAAATCCTGGCCTACATGCACCAAATACACAGGGATTTTTTGTGATTTTATTTTATTTTACTGTTTCTTGTTGCCATTTGCATGTCTGTTCCCTCTGTTTTATGTCCTCGTATTCCTCCCTCTGCACTTAGCAGGGGACAGCAGCAGAACAGGATCTGTGTGTGCAGACCTCTGCCAAGCCCATTCAGAGTGGTTTGCTTGCATCTTCCTGAACATCTGACTTGTGTTTGGTTCTAACTCTGTGAAATGGAGTGGCTGCAGATTCTATTCCTGCATTCCTGGCACAATGGCAGTAAAGAAACATTGGAGTCTGAGGGGGATGGATAGGGACAGAAGCATTTCAATATAGCAGCTTGTGATAAAATTTTCCATTTAGTGTAAATGTTGCAGTTGTTCTGCAAAACAGAAAGCCTTAAGAATTTCATGATGTTAGAGTTAGTTAAGTCAAACACTATGCTTATAGAGGAAAAAAAAGAAGTAGAATGAAAAGAATTAAGATTAGGAATCAGATTTTTTTTTTAAACTGCAACAAAAATATAACTAGCATTTAAGAAACTATAGTGAAAGGAAGCAAACTACTGGAAATTTGAAAACTAACAGCACAAGGGCTACAACAAAGAAAAAATTAAAAATTAATGGTACTGAAATGTATAGTATGGAAATATTCTACTACTCTCATTTGTGTCTGTCAAAAATACGTGTTGATAAAGGTTGTTGTCTGCATATATCCATTAAAAGTACACAAGAATTTTATACCATTTAGGGACAGGTTAAGAAGCATAACTTGCTATCAATCATAAAAGCAACATTTTTGTTAAATAGGCCTCCTAGTGATCTGGAAATGAGAAAAAAACCTTGGCAAAAGTGGTTGTATGACACTAAGGGAAAAATTGTTTTATAGAGTTTACAATCTGCGCAACAAGTCAAAGAAAAATACTCTGTTAGGACAGAAAAGCTTTTTTAGTTCACTTGCACTTAATTATATAACTTATTCATTTATATTGCAAATATATATTGTGTCCTGGGTTTTTACAGTGCTATTTGAAAACCTAAAGTTATGAGTCCAAATGTGCAGATTTTCTGTAATACTCTGCTTTTACTAAGTGTACAGTTATACAGACTGCTGTAGCATTAAAGTAATTATAATTGCTTTAAAGCAGATAAATCCTTGCTGTGAAATAAAGGCTTTTATTTTAAAAAGAAAGTAAATACACTCTTTATACAAGAGTGACTGCATGAATATATGCTTTTTAGCAAAAGTGAAATTAGCAGTAATAAAATGAAGCATTAATTTTTCTTTCCTGAGCTGAAGCATCTTCTGATAAAATGTGAATGTATTTGCAAGTATTTAAAATTTTGTCCTTGAATGTAATTTTTATAAAATCCCAGTTCCTCAGCTATTTTATATTTCACAATGAACCAGGTGGCTGTGTGGGTTGTTCATAATGGAAAATTGAGGGTTTGTGTCTTCCAGTTAACAGATATAATTCTGTCTCAGAATATTTTCTTTAGAGATTTTGGAGCAGCATGGACAGAGACAGTGGGTAGAACCTTGGGTAACAGAACCCAACAAGAGCCAACAGATCACCAGCAAGAGTTTCTCTTATCTACAAAAATAAATGTTTTCATTTGAAAGGCTTCAGTAGTTATGGGAGAGAACCACAAACGAAATTATAAGACATTCCACATGGATGAAAATATCCAGGTTGAAATACCAGTATTTATAAAATATATGCTGGGGGCGGGGGAGGTGGGTTAAATGCCATATCATTCCATGACTATTAGGAACAGAAAGTAAGAAGAATGAAAGAGCAAAAGCATAACAGTTGAGAATCAAGTACTTAAAATGAAATTAATTGCAGTCCCTATCTGTGCTTCCTTTCTAGGTTCAAAAGAGCAAATGAAAACCGCTGGTCTTTATGTTTAAAATTTAGTTTGTTTTAAGTTATATAATCTGCTGAAATGTAGGATGCAGAAATACAGGCCCCACACAGCTTTCACCCAGCTGGATTGCTTGAATCTTACCAGAAGACCACAAGAAGTTACTGGAATGATCCCCATAAAAACAATGCTGATCCAGTGCCCTTTTACAGATAATCTCTTTCATGGAGTTGCATCCATAGCATCCCTGTAAGATGCACTTCTGTTTGATTTAAAAAACTATCTGAACTCTATAAATAAAAGATAAGTTTAATGGATCAATGGAAATTCAAAATCTTCACTAAAAATGTAAGCAGGACTGGTACCTGAAACTGTTTTTGACTAGATGCTGCTTCAACTATCCAGCAACAGCTTACTGGAGACAAATTAAAGGTGCTTCTGTTTCTGTGCCTGTAATTGTCTCAAGGCTTTTGATCTTTCCTCTTAATACAGAAGGTTAAAGTATGCTTTTTAGTTTTTGCTATGGAGCAAGGAGACACATGCTTGAATAATACTTCCAGGACCATTCTGTGTCATTTCTTTTACATGTGCTAGGGAAGAAATAGATAGTTCTTATGAGCCTTCTGCTATGATGTTCAAAATTTAAGCTAACCTTTGGTTAATCTTTTGTTTGCACATAGTTTTAGCAAATGTACTCACATCTCAGCTGATTTTTTTTTTTTTTTTTTTTTTTTTTTTTTTTTTTTTTATGCTGGTAGTTATACCAGCTGAGACACATCATGGATTTCCAGGTCTGGTGTGACAGTTAAAGTCACAGTAGTAAAAACTATCATATTTCATCAGCTATTGGCTAATTATTTTTAAAACTTTGATCAGAGTTTGCTCTCTGATTAAAGCTGTTCTCCTATGCCAAAAAATCATAGTTTGGTATTGACAGCCCTTTCCAGGACATATTGCTGCTTAGGAGAAACTGCCACAGCTGCCACAGGAGTGACTCAAGCAGACAGTCTGGGAACAGAGCAAACTGCTTATAGGCAGCTTCTGAAATGTAGAAATACACACACACACAAATAGTATAATTGACTGTGCAACAGCTGTAAAGAATGATACATGAGATCTCACGTTCACTATGCATTCCAAATATTAAAGAGAACAATATAGTAATAACAAATAAACATGAAAACTGTGCACATTTATAAAGTATAGTCTTATTGCTGTGGCACTATCTGCAAAAGCTGTGACAACAAAGGATTACTCAGAATAGTATAAATAGATTTTGTATTCTAATTTATTTTTCTGTATTTTTTAACTTCATGGAGCATGCCGGTATTTTAATGGAAACACAATTTGTAGAAAGAATAAGGCTTCCAAATCTAACAGTTTCAATAAGCCAAAACTTGTTCTCATTTAAGACAGTGATAGAGCCTTTAGAGGACAGGATGAGACATAATTCTGATCAAGCTATTTTCCACAAACCTAGGCTGGAGAAAAATCTTATTTGTCTTCCCCTAACAAGAGCCGTATGCTTTTGTTTTCTTTATGGAAAAGGTAACAAGGGATTCTTGCAACTTATGAACAGGACAGATACTGATGTTTTGGAGGTAAGGATGTTATTCATGTACTTTCCAGAGAAAACATTATTTGCCTTTCTGTTCTGCTGTAGTTTTTAGAGGAAGGTTAGTATTTGTGAAGTAGAAAGGATTACTGAATAGAAATTGCAAAAGAGAATTTTTCAGGTAGTTGAGAAATCCAATATATTTCATGCACTGCAGAAAGAAGACATACATTGTTCCAGCTGCTAAAACCAGATGATAGAATTATTATTGATTACTTTAGGAGTCTTTGGATAATGTTGCAGATTCGGGCACTGTTTAGTAACATAGAGCCACCTGAAAAGGATAGGTGTGGAGTGTGTTTTGCATCTGTTTTGGTGAATGATTGTGCACTAGGGGCAATACATTCCATAGAAGTTTAGAAATGCAAAAGTTAGGAGTTTAGTTTAGATAGATAAAGATATGGGTGGTTCCCAGAGGCAATCTAGGCTACAGCTAGAATAAATCACTCTTTCAGGATGTCATATTTGGCCTTTGCCAAAATCACTGGAGATAAAAGCTGATGCACAGGGATAGACACAGGTTGCATTTGAGAAGGTGTTTTTGGATAAATCTCATGCTTCAGAGCAAAGCCAAGATATCTGCAGTATCCTGATATGAACCTGGTGAGACCTGGAGTGCTTGTGCAGAACATCTAATAATACCTGTTTCTTTCTATTTTCACATGGTTCATGCTGTGCAAAACCATTAGTTTTGGGGTTCCTCCTACAAGAGCTATGACATCACACACTGCAAGGGATGATGAGTTTTGTAAGCAGCCTGATTTAAAAGACAGTGGCCCATAACTGGGGATAAGAAAGTGATATATTAGCAATGGTTTAAACCCTTCTGTGGCTTTGCCAGATGAAGTATAATTCAGACATGAACAAAATTAACATGGGAGGGCAGTGACAGGTTCTTGTAAAGAACCTCTAAGCCACTGTCCTTTTGCAATATCACAAATTATTACATTTGTTTGAATCATTAGTACTTTATGCAGATAATTTCTAGCATAGTGGAACATGAAATCCAGCTTGTTTCCTTTCTGGGTAAATAAAAAATAAATATGCTGTGCTCTCTCTACCTGGGAGAAGGGAGATAGACCCTGTTTCAGCCTGGATGCAGATTAAAGTACTTCATGCACACATTTTAAAGAATGACATTTTTTGTCTATGCTTTTGTCTAGATTAGTACAAAACTTAATGTTCCATTCTTAAGAATACAAAGGATCCTGATATGTCTCTTTAATAAATCACAAAAGCTTTATCAAAAAGTGCATCAGTAATTGTTTCAGTTCGTCTTGAGTTTTACTAACTCTTTTTTAAAATTTCTACTTGGTTAAAAATTTTGTGATGTACCACTTATCGAGAAGTAGTATTCCCATGCTATCCTGTCTTTAAATACAGCTTCATTTCAATGTAGGGAATTGTATTATTATATTTATGGGAAAAGGATCATAACGTGCTTTGATGTGGGACTGAGCTCATCCTTCTCCTTTGAATAATATATACAGCATATCTGTAAGATTCACATTGTGTGATTGCATGAAATACATAACTGTAATCAGACTTCTGAGCAGGAATTTATTTTATTTGAACAGAAGACTCCTGACTGAAATGAAAATTATGTGAAGGGGCAAACTACAGCATGTGTTGATACTTCTTCTCATATGTACTAAGACATCAAAATTTTTATTTGAGAACTGGCAAAACGTAAGAGTTAGCATATTTAATTAAAAAGGAGTTTCATAGCATACTTTCTTTTTTTTTTCTGTGAAAGGCTGTTTTCTCCTTACAATACACAAGAAATGAGATTGAAGAATACAGAATGTTTCATTTGTTTACTTGCTGGTTTCAGAACGTATTTGGTCTAGAACAGTTGACTCCTGTCTTTCACTAACCTATTTGTCTAACTAACTTACTAGCTTGTATACTTGGAGATGTTACTCAATTGATACTGGTTTTGCTCATCTGTTTTTCCACTTTGGGACTTGCCCCTAAAAAACACCTCTTTCAGGCTGCCATCCCTATTTTTAGTGACATATGCAGAACACCAGCACTTGTGTGAAAGAGCTGTCTCAACAAACACATATAGTACTCCTAAAGTGTTCAAGCACCCAGTCCTCTTTTCTCTGGAATGCAGAACAGATGCAGATGAAATGAACAATTTTTAAAACTGATATCTTCTGGAAGCATAATTTAAAATGCTGGAGATCTGATAAGTAATATGCTTGTGGAAAATATAGGGGACCTATTTACACAACCTTTTCATAGCAGAATCATTACTAATTAAAAAAAAATTTAAAAAATCCTGCAAGAGGCCAGTCTAGAGATGACCTTTTTTTTTTTAACTAAAACAAGTATGTCTTTACGAGAACGATCTGTCTAATCAAACTGGAATTCAGTGTATTTGTGCAACACAAGCTTTCATTAAAAGTTGGCCAAATTGAAATAACTTGTGTTTTTAAAATCAGATCATTCCAGTGCAATGAGCTTTAAAAGAACTAATCCACATTGCATTTTTAAAGAAACAAATCAGTACAGGGGGAATTTTTGCTCCCTGTCTCTAGCTCTCTGCTCTCTTATTTGATTTGGAAGGGGAGGTAGCATGATTTTCAAGGTTTTAATTTTTTTTAGATTGATTTGCTGGTATATAGTTTCTTGACTGCAGAATCTGGAAGAGAGTGAAGAGTCTTTTGAGAAGCAACAGAAAAGACTGTGCACTGTGGATTCCACAAATAGTTTTTCTTTAGAGCCACCCTGAGCCACAGAATACAAATAAACAATAGTGAGAACACAGGTATGCTTTTATTACATGGAATAGTAAAGGATGTAATGAACATCTTAGGCCAAAGTAACACAGTCGTTTTAATTCACAGTAAGCTTAAAGTGCTACTTGGAGATAAAGTTTTATCCATCCTTCAACCTTGGGTACTCACAATTCAGCACCAGTTCACATAAGACTGTGCAAAAGAGATGTACAAAAATGTTTTATATGGACCAGTTCCAGATCAGTGCTAATTGCAAGGGTAAAGGATGTAATTGCAGAGAACGTGCAGGAGAAGTGAATGGGAGAGGGATGATGGGGTTGTGCTGTCTTACTTCAGGCTCGACTGATCTGACCATAGAGCTGCCAGCAGCTGTGTGTCACACCTGATCTGACATGGGCTGCTCTTGAGCTGGGCACCCATGGCTGCTTCCCTCTCTCCCTCATGTTCCTGACCCCGTGTCCCTGACCCTGGCTTGCACTGGATCACTTGGTCTTAGAACCACAGGGCTTCTTGGTAGGGTAGGTTTCTGTCAGATCAGAAACTGGCTCAGTATGTGGTTTGACAATTGCACCATTTGGTGTAAGTATTGAGAATGGAAGATGGCAGACTTCATATGAACAGGCACCCTGCCATCAGTGGGCCTAAGATGACATCTTTGTGGCTGGACATTCTCATTAAAGAAAAAAAATATCAATCATAGCAGTGTAATTGAAAAGAACCTTTCTATTTTATTTTTTACAGCATTTCTCAAGTCTGAGAAATAATTAAAACAATCTGGAAATCAATTGCATTCCCTATAATTGTCACAGATACTAAATCTGTATAAGCATAAAAACGGCCATTGCCATAGGATGATATTTAGCATATAAATGTCTTTATGAAAGAATGCAGTAGAATCTTATTGCTAGAAGTCTTGTCCAAGTTTGGGACGGGAGACGTTCAAGTCTCTTCAGGATTTCTGATTTATAAACCATCAAAATTACAGTAGATTCCCCCTCCATTCAAGATGACTAAACCCTTCAAAACTGAGTACTGCCAAGCTAATTTCAAATAAGAAAAATAAATCTATTTTTACATCAAATGGGTCATCACTCTTAATGTGTGGGTCAAGCAATATGACAGTATGGAAGACAATGTGGGGTTTTTTTCAGAAGTTCTGCAGCTGCAGAACTTCATCTCAGTTCTCAAGAAAAACTTGGGACCAACCTATAAAAATATTAAATTTTTATAATATTATTTATAATAAAATTGTTGCTATTATTATTATTATTCAACTATTAGTTTTTAAACATTTGCATGCATTTATATGCTATTATTTCTTAAACATTTATACCTTGAGAGTTGTGTTTTATTTCACAATAGCACATAAAACAGAATTACACAGAGACTTCTGAAGCTCCTGCTCTAGCATGGACTGTTCTGGGGGCTCTGCCATCACTTAGGAAGGCAAAATCTCTTTCACCTTCCCAGATCTGTTTTCACTTGTGCTTCTTGCCAAGCAACGGATGGTCGCAGGCTGTAAAAGAGTGGCCTTCACTGTAATCTATTTTCTCCCCAGCCACAGAATAAGATCAGATCTATCAGTTCTTGCTGCATTTTCCAGGCAAGGTGCCAGTAACTTTGCCATATGCCGCCAGCAGGGAACCTTAACAAAGACATGTCTTAGTGATTGCTTTTCCTTTTTAAAAGACAAAGGAAACTGGATATATGTGTAGATGAAGGGGAGCTCTAGCATAACTGAATGTCTTTTCTTTTGCAATAAACTGGATATTAAATCAGCTCAAATTCTTAAAATACAATTTTTCAAGAAAAAAACTACACTATTTGGCAAAAACAGATTAAAAACAGATTAGATGCTATAAAATCTGTTGTTATAAAAGACATCTTCTGTGTCTTTGCTAAACATTGTGCTAATCAGTGATATAATGAATATTAGAAAAAGCAGCAAATTGATTTCTAAATGTCACAATTACATTTTAACAGAGGACATTAAAAGCAGTTATTTCCTTTCTTAATTGCTTAGAGGTTTTATTATTTCATTATAATTTATCACACAAATCCAAACCAGGCCAGCTCAGCTTCTTTGTTTACAGATAATAAATAAACAAAACTTAAAAGGAAGCTGTAGAAACCCCTTCAGTGGAATTTATATTACAGCAATTCACAAAGATTTTTGTCAAACTGAAGCATTTTTTTGTCCTCAGCAAGACCAAAACAAGATTGTATTGGAAAAGCTTTATGTGAGAAGGGCCATTGGCACTCACATTCAAAGTAATTATTCTTGTAAAATTAATTAACTTTTTTTTTTTTTTTTAATCCAAGCCCTTAGAATTCTTCCCATTAGTAACAGCAGGTCTGTGCTTTTTATGTTCATTGTGGCAGATGTTCTTTACATCCCAGATTTCCTCAGAACATGGTTTGATGGATGAAAGACTACATTTGGAAAAAGTGTATCAGTCAGCATCATTAAAAGCCCAAGTCAGAGCCCACTGAAATCAGTGGGAATTACTGGCTTATGTTCACATTTTTCATATCTTGTTAAGAGGGAGTAAGTCTTGATTATTAAAAAATAATGGAGTGACATTCTTTACTTGTATTGCATGTCATTTCTTTCTCCATCAGTGAGGAAGAGTAAGGTTATATTGGCTGAAGAATCTGTCATGGCACTTACAGCTAGCTGGGCTTGGGGTCCCATGAGACTTTCAGGTTTGCACAGTGCTGCCAACTGGCAAACGCCCTTGGGGAGTCTGCAAAAGCTCCTAAAATGTGCTGGGAAGGTGTAACTGGCTGTGGTGTACCAGTACTACTGACAAAAGGGAAGGACATTCAAGCACACAAGAAGCTGAAGACTCAGCTTTCTGGGACAGCATTTTGGCCAGGCCAGGGCTAGTTTTTGCAGTAGCCAGGAGGAGGTATGGCTAGGACCTGAAGGTTATTCTATACCACCTCACATCATTTTCTGGGGACCCTTCTGGGAAGGGTCTCACTTCCATGTTAGGGGAGTATGGTGTGGTTAGGTGGGGATCTGTGGTGAATGTTTGCATGTGCACTCACCTCTCTCTTGTACACTTCTGTTATTAATATTGTTGCTATTACTGTTCATTTTCTTATTTCATTGTTGCTTCCAGTAAATTGTTCTTATCTCAACCCCTGTTCTTCACTTTTTGTGCTTCTGATCCCCTCTTCAAGGATAGTCCAAGGAGTTAAATTCTGATGGGCATGTAAGGTACTGGACAATACTATAGTGGAATTGAAGCATTGTTGTTTATCAAACATGGAAATGGGAGAAAAATAAAAAAAGAAGCAGAAATCACTTTTCAGCAAAGTTGGGGAGACTACCACAAACAGGAAGGAATCCTTCAAATTGTATTTAGAACAATAAAATAAAAAGTATAAGATTTAATTTTTTAAATGTCAAAACATGATCCATTTGGTGGAATGGAAAAAGAATTTGAGAATTGGCAAGATAAAAACATCAAAATTAGTAATAAGATACATTTGAAACAGAAAAAAACCATGCTAGCAGCCATTGGCCCAGCAGATGATTTGTATGAAATGTATTCAGAGAGATGAATTTTCTCCATCAGTTTTTTCTATGAAAAATAAATGAAGATGCTCCCATGTTAAAGTACGGTTCTCTGGGGAGAGAGGGCTCAGTGGACAATCTGTCTGAATTTGAAGTTATTGTGGAAGCAGCTACAGATAAAATATTTAAAAGAAAGATTAAATGGTCTGATAAAATACATAGAAACCAGCATTATCACAAAAATTCGAAAAGAGTTCAGGTATGAAATGGTTCAACTACTAATGGTATAAATTCTTACTTGACTGGACAGTAAATAAAATAGCAGATGAAATTCAATAGAGATAAAGGCAAAGGTAGTGAAATGCAGTATAGATAAATGTAAAGAAATCTATGCTTCTGAAGACAAGAAATCCTAGCTTTGCACATAAAACGATGGAGTCTGAGTTGACTGCTTTGACTTCAGAACAAGACCTTGGGATTACGATAGTTTTATGGAAATGTCTTTTCCATGCAGTCAGTGTTCACTTCATGCCCCAAGGAAAAAAAAATCATGCCCCAAGGAAAAAGAAATAGAAAATAAAAAATAGAGAACTAAAGAGAAAAAAGTATTATTCAACTGAATAAAGGCACTATTTGCCTGCATTTCAGTGCTGTCCTCGCACTACAGAAAGGCTGTCTATAAAGATGGGAAAAGTTCAGTGAAGTAAAACAAGGGCCATTGAAATAGAAGTCTATCTCAGGCCCACTGTCAGAATTGACTGATGGGATTGACTGTTGGCTGGGATTCCTTAGCTTGGGAAAGAGAAGACTTGGGAGGTATAGCAGAACATAAGCCAGATTCAAAGCAAACAAATGTTTTCCCACATAAGGTAGTAGATCTATGGAATTCTGTGTAAGAACATTGCGGTATTAAAGAACTCTCTAGAACACCTCTATAATATAAAATTTTTGTAATATGTTGCTGTTGTTGTTATTTAGCATTCTAATTTCTTTATATAGTATCCCAAATTATATGTATTTTCAAAGCAAAAAGAACATGGCTTACTGGATGAGTTCATTGCCTGAAAGTCACATAATAAAATTATTAATATTCCTCCTGTAGCTTTTATGTCTGGGAGCTTTAATCACGACTCAAAATTCTGCCATGTCTGATATAAATCATAGACAGAAAAGCAATACAAAAATGGAAATACTAAGTCTGCCCCAAATGGTTTGGTAATACACACATAGAACAAGAAGCAGAAACAGAGACAGCTATAGCAGCATCTACTTGCTATACTGCTATACTTGTATAACAGCTATACAAATAAACTATGAGATAACACAAGACAAATTATTCATTTGCTTGTATAAAATTTTTAGGGAGCATGATGGTAGAAGAGTATTTGTGAGGAAAAATGAACCCAGTTTGCAGGTATGTACATGAAATACATTTTGAGTATGAAGGATGCCTGGAAAAAAGCCCTCAAATTTGTCTGAAAATTCAGCAGCAAACTAGAGGCCAATACATTATGTTAAACAAATTTGTATGGCGAATTTCATCTGCTGTAAAGAAATGGCAGATGAAAGAGTTATCTGTGAAATGTACTGAAATCGAACTCAAGAAATTTATGACTGATGCAGCAGAGGCAAATTCACTGGAAAGATAAAAACAGAAAAGGAACATGGCAGAAGCTGAGGACAATCATTACAACAGATATGGCAACATGAGAGCTGCACTTTTGCAAACCAGAGTAAGAGAAGTTCGGTGGAAATGAGAAGGGACATGAGCCTAGACAAGAATTTTAGCTGGATGGGCAGATAGGAAAGCAGCATGTGAGCTGTGATTTACATTGAGTATTTCGGACATAACTTCAGTGGCAGAATCTGCAGTGAGGTTTGAGTCGAGGATGATGTCCTTTGTATGGTTGTAAGTGACACGGGGTCGCATAGTGGCTAAGTAGGTAGGCACATACAGCCAGGGTAATGGTGTGAATATATATGCAAATATATGTATAATAGTTCAGAAAGCTCTTCTACTGAAGATACATACTGTTGTTTTTTACTGTTGTTTTTCACTTTTCCTGTACTCTTTTACAATATGTGTACTATGTAATCAAACCCTCCCCCCCATAATTAATTGACTGAGGTTGAGCATGACCTCAGGAATGAACAAAATCTCTCAATGCCTGATGGGAACTTTCCCTGGTAGCATTTGACTGCAGTAGACCTTGTAGCAGTCTGTACTTTATTTCCAAGTCTTATTGTCCAGAGATCGTTCATATTGAGTTTTCTCCCCTTTGCAATTTAAAAAAGCAAGGACATCTGATTCAGTCGTCTTCTCTTTGTATCTTACCATATAATACTAGACAAGAGAGATCACCAAGAGAATTTGCTGTAATGGCACAATTAAAGAGTAAAAGCTGGAAGATTTCTCTTTGGAAAGTTATTTGAAGAGGTCAGTCTCCACACTAAGGATGGTGATGTTTGGATAGACAAAAAAAGTCTGCTGTTTGGATTCAGACAGGTAGGTTATGGCTTTAACTGTCTGCTCACTGATGGGAAAAAAAATAGAAACAAGATTTCATACTATTGTACTCCATTTACAGTTGCCAGATAAGCTAAAAGCATACTTACTCTTGAGTTTATTCCCTACTTGAGGAAATACTGCACTTCTTCCTTTGAAAACTCACCAATTTCATTAAACTAAGAATGATGTTTTTAAGGTAATTTGTTTGAGTGTAACTGTATTCTCTGCTGCCTTGCTATTGTTTAAGTCCTTCTAAAATTGTCTTCACAGAGCCACAACAAAGATTCTTTTTTTTTCCTTAGGGCTAAAGTACAGGCAGAAGATACTGTTTTCTCTCTTTCTCTAGCACTTGAAGAGCAGCACTGAAATGGAGATTCAGACACCTAATCTTGCAACAGGCTGTGCACTGAAGGCTTAGCCTGAGGAGAACCAATGGAATGCTGAGATAATTCAAAGACCTGATGTGCTTGACATGACCTGAAATACTGAAATATTTCTAGGCATTTTTTAGGTATTATGTTAGTGATGGAGCTGCCATGACATTTTCATACCATTTCTACTTTTCACAATTTTCCTCCAAAAATGAGCTTTTAAGATGATTTTTTGTACACACGCGAGTAGTACTTAAAAGTACTAGACTGACAACACTTAGAATCTATTTCATGGATATAGCAAATACAGTACAGTGCCCAGCTCCCAAAAGTGTGCCAGTAATACCACCTTCCTTCTACCAAAAAGGCAATTGAATATTTCAACATCCTTGGTTTTCTGCTGATCCCCTTATCCCCTTGCAGAAATAAGGGGATCAGACATTCTAAAGGTTTCTTTCATTTGGAGCATGAATTCTCCTTTCTCTTCCCCTTACTTGAAATAATCTGACTCTACCAGAAGAGGTTAGCATCTACTAAGGGGGAAATACCTTTTAATAGATGTTTTAATAGCCAGAAACTTCCAAAGAATGATGATCAAAAGGTAAATTGGTAGTTCTACTTAATTTCTGTGTTATGTTTTATTTACTTCTAATTATTACATTTGGAGGATTTGTTGGTAAGCCCTATCTTTGCAGTGCCTAGAAGGTTAGAGAAACAGTGAATAAATTTTAGGCACTTCACAGTTCTTTTCATTTTATTGATGTGGGGTTTTTTTTGCTGTTGAGGAACGAGGGCAAAGTATGCAAGCTGAGTACAGAAGATAACAAAGAGTGTGTGCATGTTATTTTCAAAAATGAAAGTGTGACTATTCCTTTGGAGAGGGAAAAAAGGAGAGGGGAAAAAAAAAGATTTGGGACAAGAAAGAGTAAGACAGAAGGGCTGAGAGGGCTTGAGTCATGGGACAGAGTATAAAAGAGAAAAGGAGGGAGGAGCAGTTGAGGAATGTGAGGTGCTAATGAGGAGCAAGGGCAGGCAGCCATTAATTAACTTCTGTTTGATCAGCTATTCCTGCCAGAACTACATAGGTAGAGACTGGAATAATCCTAGCATTGCAGCCTGTCCCAGAGGGCTGAACTGAAAGTCAGACAGTCCATACATCTGCTCTGACATTCTCATTTAAAGGATTCATAAATTCCTCCACTGTTCCACAGGGTGCTTCTCTCCCCTTGTCTGTGCTGAAAGCTCTCCTTCTTCGAAGCTGTCTGTGCTGCTCAGCCTGATTTTCCATCTGGGCCAAATTTGGGGGCGGTTCTTTTTACTGCTCCTTCCTTTTACATATGATTAGGGCTGTTCTGCCAATCACTGTGTATGGGACAGGATCAGCGGTTTGTCCATTGGCAGGGAGGAGGTTTGGCAGAACCTGTTGCTGCACGTTATCATGGATATGCAGGGTCTCAACGAAGGGATCTGAGCCATGCCACTTGTCTTTCAAGACTGAAATAGTGTGTGAAGGGAAAGTAGGATGGGGATTGCCAATCAAAAAGAAAAAAAAACACCCAGGGAGTGAAAAGCCGACATACACAACTCCTCACTGAACACGGAAGGTGATCAGAATTTGGAAGAAAATACTAGAGGTCATAGGCTGATAGCACATTTGGGTAGGGCTGGCAAAAGCAGATTCAGGAAAAGAACTCTCTTTGCAGTCGCACCACCTATGTAGCCAAAGAATTGATGGAGGAAACAGAAGCAGTCAGCATGAACTCATCAACTGTGGATGTGATAACATGCTACAAAAACCCCAGGAAATTCAAGCACAGAATTAAAACAGAATTCACACTTACCTTTGGAATTTTCTGTCATTCCAAAAATACTCAAAATCAGAAACACAGAAAATTTTTGTTGAAAGTGTTTCAGCTGTGTAATTATATACCAACCAGTCATCTCCGTGCTCTATTTATACACTTACACACCAATAACTACCTACCCATCTTTGCAATGCCAGGAGGAGTTTTGGCTCTGAGAAGGTTTGTGTGGGTGCTACATGCAGCACTATGATAAATGTAGCACAGGCTCTCCCCACAGAATGTATACTTGCCAAACTTTATGTCCCCTCCACACTTCACCATGATATGGAAGATGAATGCTAATGTCTTTACAAACAATTCCATGGGTGAAGGTGTCGGTTTTAACGTCTTTGAAATGGGTCTTAATATCTCTAGTAACTTTGGGCAGCAGGTTTGTTACAGAGCCCAGACAGCTTGACTCCTGAAGCAGGCAAGTGGGTCTGCACATGCCTGAGTTTCTGAATTTTGGGGTAAAATGACAGGTTCAAAGGGTTGAATATGTGGTAGGTGGCTTGGGAAGGCTGTACCTTTCTAGTACCTCAGCCAATGGGGAAAGGAAGAGGTCAACAAACAGCTGGGAGTTTGGGATAAAAGGAGGCTCTCTCTGAAACCTCGAAAGTCCCACAGGCATGTGCCCCAGTGGGTTCTCTCCCTTTATTCGAATCAAGTTGCAGGATTCCTCTGTCTCCTTTTTGGATACTGGCTTTTCATAGCATCATTTTCCATACAACCATAGAACATATTTGGCCCTACATTTATCCATCATTAAACACACATTTTCCAATTTTAAAGCCCTTACAATCCTGTTGGAAGCTTTCACATTTAGCATTATTTTCAAGCTCTTAAAATCATCCCTTTTAAAGGTTTTATGCAGGTGGCTGATTTTGGTGCTGTGGGGCCGAGAGGAGATGGGAACTCTGGTAAAACCGTGTGCACACGGGGGTCAGGGACAGCCCCGGCAACCAAGGCAAAGCTGAGACCCTTGCAAAGGCAATGGCCCAGCATTGCTCTGCTTCGCTGTCCATCTCTCACCATTGGGTTTTGTGCTTTTGAGCTCCCAGACTCGTGTGATGCAGTCAGACAGTAGCCCCTGGCATTTGTACTGTCACAGCCTCACAGGATGGTTTGGGGTTGAAGGGCACACCGAAGGTCATCCGGTTCCAACCGCTGGCCGAGAGCTGGGACACCTTCAATTAACATCAGGTTGCTCAGTGCCCCATCCCACCTGGCCTTGAGCATCTCTTCCCATTTTTTTTTTTTTTTCCCCATTGCAATGGGTTACTTCCTCAGAAGTGCAGGAATGAGCTTGACAATGCAACAGAGTCCACGAGAAACTGAACTATTTGAGCAGGGGTTAAATGAGAACAGCTTTGCAGCGCTTTCTCGTTTCCACACGGGGAAATGGAAAAGTGCCAGGGTAATTTTTTGAGCTGTTTTTTGCCGGCAGTCCCCTGAGAATGAGCGGTTCTGCGCTGAGAGTTTGCGATCAGCGCCGGTCA
>VXAC01002934.1:541544-555917 GCA_013399225.1 Rhipidura dahli | reverse complement strand
GGGGCCGCGAGCTCCGCCGGCGCCCGCGCACGTGACGACGGCGGGAGGGGAGCGGGGGGGGCAGACTGGCGCCGCATCACGTGACTCGCCGGAGAGACGCGGCGGCGCGGGGGGAGCCCCCCCTCCCTCTTGACCGTTCGCGCGCGCTCCGTCACGTGGGCGGCTCCTCGCTCCCCATTGGGCGCCGCGGGTGCGCCGGCGCGTGACACGTCCCCCTTCTCCGCTGCGGCCGCCCCCGGCGCTCCCTGCCCGGGGCGGGTTGCGNTCCCCCTTCTCCGCTGCGGCCGCCCCCGGCGCTCCCTGCCCGGGGCGGGTTGCGGTGGGACGGGTCAGGGGGCGGGGAAAAGATCCCTGGCTTCGCCGAGAGTCCAACCTCGGGCCGTGCCAGCCGGACCATGGCACTGAGTGCCAGGTCCAGCCTTTCCTTACGCACCTCCAGGGAGGGGGACTCCACCACCTCCCTGGGCAGCCCATTCCAATGCCCAATCACTCTTTGTATGAAGAAATTCTTCCTAATGTACAACCTAAACCTCCCCCGGCACAGCTTGAGGCTTTGTCCTGCTGTCCTGCCACTAAATTACCTGCGAGAAGAGGCCGACCCCCAGCTGGCTCCAGCCTCCCTTCAGGGAGCTGCAGAGAGCGATGAAGTTCCCCCTAAGCCTCCTTCTCTCCAGGCTAAACAATCCCCTCAACCCTGAACTCCCTCACGCGCTCTTCGTAAGACTTTGCTCCTTCGCCGGCTTCATTGCCCTTGTCTGGACCCACTCCAGCACCTCAGTGTCCTTGCGGAACTGATGGCACCTGTGTGCCCCCGCATGCTCGCCGCGGCGGAGCCGAGGGCAGAGCGCGGTGGGGCTGCCCCGGCTCCCTGTCCCTGTCCCTGTCCCTGTCCCGGCTGTGGCCGCATCCCTGCTGGCTCTGCTGCGGGCTGGCGCCAGAAATGCCTGAGCCCAGCGGGATCCCAGAGACAGGGCTGAGGGCCTTCTGACACAGTCACATGGCGACTTGTCTTCATTCCGGGGTATGCAGGCAGTGTATAAAGCCGTGCTAGACGTCAGCACCGGCACAGCCTTGTCCCTTTACTGTTCCGTTTCAGCACCTGCAGATCAAGTAGCTGACGGAATGGTGCGGAAGGATCCAGGAAAGGGAAGACTGGAAAGCAGCCTTCCCAAGAGAGTTCTTCTGTTAATACCAAGTTGTTACCAGGAAATGACTTCCTCCTGTCTCAAAATTTACTTATTTTCCTGACAGTGGGTCAGAAGGCAGCTGGGGGTTGCAGGTAGTGGGGAGCGGATGGATCTGAAACAAAGCAGTAGGGTCAAGCCCTCTGGAAGTATCAATCTCTTTTTGGTGGTGGTCAATTTAAGAAAAAGCTAAATTCAAAGAAGGAATTGTAATTAAAAAAAAAAAAAAAAGAAAGAAAGAAAATAAAAAAATCAGTTTCAGTAACCCCAGGATCAAGTGTGGATGGGTTGCTCTGAGAGGGAATCAGTGAGGTTGAAGAAATTTTGCCCTGGAATATGAAGCAAGGAAAGCACAGTGGTAGGTCCAGGGTAAAAAGAGAATTTTCCTGCCAAGCTGCTGCTTGCTGCGCTTCTGGCATCAGGAAAGTACCACTGAATTCATTGTGGGAATTCTGGAGCAGCAGAAAGAAAAGGCATAAATAAGATACATGGAAAAGTGTCATCAGCACCTCCATGGAAGGCCCAAAAGAGCCAGAAAGGGAACATACACAGCACTTGTTTTTAGTTTGTGTTTGTGGCTTTGCAAAGGAATTGTCTGTCAACAACAGCTGCCTTTCCTGACATTGCTAGGAAATGGTGCAAAGGTGGAGCTGCATAAACAGAACTGTGATTGTAGTTCTGCAGGACAGTCCTGCTTAGTTACCGTGTGCAGGAACCCAGCTGTTTTAATGAGCACCAAAACACAAGTTCCGAGTCAAGGGTTTTTTTTAATTCACATGGGTTTATGTTTCTTCTTATTAGTTATCAGTAATTAGTTTTCACACAAATTTTATCATGCATTAAGTCCTTAAACAGTAGTTTAAAGGTGTTTATATTGTATCTGAGCTTTACAAGCAGCCGAAACAGCTAAAAACGTGCTCTGTGTGGAGCAGAAATAATTTTATTATCTTGCAAATAACTACTTTCAGTTCTTTTTCTCTCAGTGTGGCTTTTTGTACAAGCCAGCAATAACAAAAAGCAACCTTCTAACATTTCTTTCTCTACAAGGAAAAGGGTTATGAAACCTGATATCCATCTTGGAAAAGTCGTGACCGACTGGAAATGTTATGAAAGCATTAAATAGGCCAAACAGGCAAAGCAATGGTATTCAGAGACAAGTTTTGTAGAACAAAAGGAATTGTTGCCCAAGACATCACACAGATGATGTGTGCTGCTGGCCTTGGTGGGTCAGCTCAGCTGCTGATCCCTCTCTGTTACATGACAGCCTCACCTTACATCTCTTGATAGCAGCTGCAGGTGACTGCAAAGCGCTTTCCTCAAGTGACCAAAGTGGGGACACTTGAAATTCAAAATGGGGAATTGCATGGCATGGAATTATACCCAAACCCTAATGCAACCCAGTTCTGTAATTTCCTTCCTAGGGATATGTTGTCAAGCCTGGAGATCACAAAGGTGTGCATAGTCCTAGATAAACCCAAGTTTAGGGGAATTTATGATCTTGTCAGTTGTGGATTTAAAAGCTTCTGTATCTGCAGCTCTGTAAGTGCCCGCAAACAGTGAAGAGTCATGATGGCAACTATCAGTGACCTGTTAAAGGACATTAAAGTAAGAAAATTCTTCTAAGTGTTTCTTGTTTCTCTCCTCATTAAGTATTTTTTTCCATCAGTAGCTTAACTGTTTTCACTCAAACTGTGGAGTCCTAGGTTATGATGCCAACTAAATCTGATGTGCAAACAGTCTGGAGCTAAATGTAACCTGCATGGAGCTGACATCTTACTCCAGTTCTGTTCTGCTGTGCTCACCATCAGCTTCCTGTGGATGAGAAAGAACAGGCACACAAAACAAACCTACAGCTGCTGTTCAGCAAAACCTGTTTCCCAGTGATCCAGCTGCAAAAGGGTGTCGAGGGCCTCCCCCTAAATCAAAGCAGGAGCTCTGACATCTGCTGTTGCTGTTTGGCAGGAGCTGATTCCACTGGAGGTAGCCTCTCCACTGAGAAATGTGTGGGAAAACATTGACACTCTGTGGCCAGACAGATAAAATGCAACTGCTGAAATTTCACAGTTTTTCATTGCTTTCTGCCATTTTACCAGACGGAAATGTAGTAAAGAACAGTTTGTAGCTTTTATTCTTGTTGATATTTCCAGTATCTTTTCCGTAAATTTTGTTTATTGGTATAAAATGTCCTAAACAGGCAAGCTAAGACAAAAATTACAAACAAACGATAAAACAAAAACTTGCATCCAAACCTCCTGAATATGAGGAGCACTGAGACTCCACTGTTGCTCCAGAGCCTGGGAAGTTGTACAAAGTGTATTTTCAGGTCCATGCTTGCACTGTCATTTCATCTCAATTTCTTCCTCTGGAACTGGAACAAGGGAAGGCCACCTTAAAGGGAGCTGGATATGTGTATTGCAAAGCAGAATTTCCTCTAGAGTCATCTGGGGAGATGAACCTTGTCAGCATACCTCCAAGGTATCATTTTTACTTCCCATAGAAGTAACAGATAAGATAATACCCATATTATATTTAGTGCAGGTAGGGAGTGGGCTTAAGCATTGCTACATATCTTCCTCTTGATAGAAACCAAAGGAATACTAAAAAACAAAACAAAACAAGCCCGTCCTTGCTTCATGGCTTTTACATTCAACAGATGGAGGAGCAAATACTAGGATACGGGAGCCTTTTTTTGGCACACAAAAGCACTGATATTTTCATAATCATACACATTTTTTGCTCTTTTTTCCTTTTCTCTTCAACTAGAAACATTAATAATAATGAAGACTTGAGCTTAAGGCCTTTCACAATAGTCAGAGCTGTATTTTAATTCGTTTCTAAGGAGAAAATGGCCTGTATGCAGTATGTGGTGTAGATGAGTGTATGAGCTAAGCTGGGAAGAGACCAACCATAAGAAGAGCTAATGAATAGTGTTAGGAAAGGGAATGATGGTGTCAGGATAGGTAAGGATGCCAAGGAAGCTTAGTTTTGAGTTGTCCAGAGGAGACAAAGCTAAGATGTTAGGGGTCAAGGAGGAAGAGACCTGTGAATTTAAGACATAAGAAGGACCTGGAATGGGGGTTTCAGTGACAAAACCAGAAAAATACAGAGCAAAAACTAAAACAACTTGGGTAGCACTTGAATAAGTAAGTCTAGAGAGAGGACCTGCATCCTGGTAAAATTCTAAACAGCTTTGGAAATTATAAATTCTGAGATTAGAGTAACAATATTTACAAAAAATGTTCTACAGTCATATACAAAAAAACCCATAGTAATTCAAACTGAAATCAAAGCAAGGCAAATAATTTTCCTTTTCTTGTCATCCTGCTGTTGAAGCACCTGCCAGCTAAGGGATGAGAACATGAGGGTAAAAAGTCTTTGCTCTGTGCCATATTTCTCCAAATTCACCTTGTTGTCAGGGTGCAAAGCGGGGAGTTATGGCAGGGTCTGGTGGTCAGGATCTGTCTCACTGTCCCCAGCCAGGAAGCAGGCAGGCTGGGGAGGATGCAGGGGCACCCCCAGCCCTGGCCAGCAGGTATCTGTGTTGGGCAGGACTCCACACCTGTGGGCATGTTTGTGTCCTAGTGGCTGCCATCCTCCAGCATAGGGGTGGGTCCCTGCAGGGCAGACAGGTGGGGACTGAGGCAAGGATCAAGCTTCCTCCCTGGGGACCTGACATGGCATCAGCGAGGGTGTAGCAAGTGACTTCTTGTGCTTTCCAGCTAGAGTTATTCCCTACTGGGAAGAGTTTACTTTAGAAAGCACAAAGCTGATAGCCTATCTGCTGCCAGTTATGCTACCAAAAAACATTTTCCTTCACCAAATGTTTGTCCCAAGAAATGAGGGGAAAACAAGGACCACAGGATAAGCTGGACTGTGAGAATAATGTCCTATTTCCAACCCCACCAGGAATGCCCTGGAGGTACCAACACCTCTCTGAGTTCTTGGTGGGCACTGGCAGGACAAGTGCTTAACATCTGCTGTGTCTTTTTTTTGTGTGGGTCATGTCATTCTGAACTTTAGGGTGTCGGTACAACTTTAAGCGATCGTATCTTGTCAGGAGACATCACTGCAGGCAGGCTTTTCTGGGGCATGTCGTAGCCTGTGGCTGTCTTGTGTAACTTTCAGACTATGCTAAGCCATGTTTCAAGCCTCTGGGAATTTGTCTCGGGAGGAAGCAGCTTGCCTTCAGCTGCCAGCTCTCACAGCTACCCACTGACCCTGATGGAACAGGCAGCTCCTGGGCACGTGCCAAGTGAACTGGCATGAGTCTGTTAGCAGGAGTGAGTTTCCCGCAGGCACACCTGAAATCAGGAGCAGAACCAGAGGAATGGAGCAGGATGCAGGAAGGCAAAAGGCCAAACTTCTCTAAGCCTGAACCATCATATTTGGCTTTGTTGTGGTTTTAGCCTGGGGCACTGGCTAGGTCAAATCCAGTGATCCCTGCAGGTCCACAAGGAACTCTCCTAGGCCAAACTCAGGGAAGTCCCCCTCAAGGTGGCTGCCAGCAGTAGACAGGTGGGCTCTCCAGGTCAAGACATCTGCCTGTGTCCAGGGCCTCCTTCAGCTCCCAGTGGGCTTTCTCACCAGCTGCTGCTCTGAGCATGCCCTCCATGGATGGTCCTTCCATGTATGATAATACAGTGAGGAGATCCTGCAGGAAACACGGGCAGGGCTGGGTGCATGGTGGCTTTGGTGGCCTTTCTCAGAGACACCAACACATGGATGGAGAGGCACACTCTGCCTTCTCTGGACTGAGATCTGCTTGTTCCAGGCAGATGCCATTTGGATGAACACTCACAGTAAGGACCAGAACTACACCTGTTATTCCTGGCTCTGCAAAGGGTTGTCTCCCTGGAGCTGCCTTCCAAAGAGGTGGCATAGGTTTGAACAAAGGACAGTGAATAGAGTGATCAGGGCAAAATCCCCATTATTGGAATATTTGGGGCATGGGAAGGAGGGGGCATTCTCTCCTATATTACTAGTACTGATTATTGCTTTTTGGGATTAATATCTAGGAAACAGAGAAATGCATGCCTAAAAACAGCAAACAAATAAATTGATTGAAATACTGTGGAACTATAAATGGAATTAGCATTGCCCCTGAGAATTCAAGGAAATGAAACACAAGAAAAAGAATATTTATTCTGTCCACAGAAGACACAGCTTGAATAGGGGCTGCCCTTGTCTCTGAATACAATGTCTGAATTATTTAGTACCTGTCCTTTCTGTTCAGCAGTAGATGCACTCAGAGCTCATCTTGTCTGCTTTTACTTTCTATTCTTTCATTCTATCTTAAACAGACTTGTAATTGCTCCTATGTATTATTTATTGGAAATACTATGCTTTTGTAACATAGCTGTGGGTGGAACAGGCTCTGTAGGCACAGTGTGCGCCATGTATACGGAATAATTATCAGGAAGAAAGAAAATAGGCTGTAGTTCAGTACATAGCATATAAAAGTTCAATTCAAAGCATATAAAAAAAGAAAAAGAACATAGAGTTTCCTCTATTTGTCCATGAATTACTGTATTTTGTGCCACAGAAAACCTGAAGGGAATAATCAGTAAAACTGTGCTTAGTTGCATCCTTTATTTTGGCTTTATTTCATCCCTTTTCCTTTTCCTTTTCCTTTTCCTTTTCCTTTTCCTTTTCCTTTTCCTTTTCCTTTTCCTTTTCCTTTTCCTTTTCCTTTTCCTCTCCCTTTCCCATTCCCTTTCCCTTTCCTTTTTTTTTTCAGAAGCAGCCTTCTGTAGCATGTGAGGGAGTGATGCAAACAAAGACTCCATCACATTAAATTTCAAATACTCAGTTATTCACTGAATAGTAGAGTCTCCACCCTTGCTTCCTGTTCCTATATTTTAATTTACTTGAAAGAAATTACAGTACTGTGAATGTCTGGTCAGATGAAACAGATGTGTGTCACAGCTACCTTCCAAGTCTCAGAGAAGATGAGCAGCAGCAAAGGCAGGAGAAACATGAAGAGGTCAAGACACAATTCACTTGACCCACTGTCATGTCTAAAAATGCCAACTATACTGATATTAAAGGACAATGAAATATTGGAAGGAAGGTTATTCCAAAATGGTGAACAAGCAGATCAAGGAGCCAGCCGCCAATCTAACTTATTTTAAAAAGTGAAGGACATTTAGAAGAAGGACAAAAGGATAACCCTCGGGAGCAACACACACTTCACGGTGTGCAAACAGTGCCTGGAAGAGCCAGAATCCACTGCACATTGCAGTTCTTTTTTTTATCCACATCCAGAGAGCTTTCTG
Source organism: Rhipidura dahli (assembly GCA_013399225.1). NCBI lineage: Eukaryota > Metazoa > Chordata > Aves > Passeriformes > Rhipiduridae > Rhipidura > Rhipidura dahli. The sequence goes on along the minus strand of VXAC01002934.1, from coordinate 548,458 downwards.
CCAATTTTGCACTTGTGGACTTGTTTTAGAAAAGATCACACATGAACATACGCTGCACAGTTTTATTGTTGAATCTTGAGAAAAGAAGGCTTATGAAAGTCCTTATCACTGTGTTCCAGTATTTAAAGGGTGGCTGCAAAGAAGATAGAGAATCCCTTTTTACAGGGAGTCTGTGGGAAAGATGAGCAGCAATGGGTACAGTTTACTCCTGGGGGGATTCTGATTGTGCACAAGAGGACAGCTTCTCACAATGAGAAAAATCAGCCATTGGAATAAGCTCCCAAGGGAAGTGGTGTGTTCCCCAGCTGTTGAGGACAGTTTTAAGATTTGGCTGGAGAGGATGCTGAGCTTCTTTTGGACCATGTTTTTGCCTTGAAAAGTTGGCTGGACCACATGATCCTCGAGGCCCTTCCAATCTGGTATTCTGTGATGCTTAAAACCTGTCTTTCACATTCACAAGCTGCATACAGCTGGTGGTGGCTCTTGGTGCCAACCAGCTCTGTGGGTTAACTATGGGAGAGACACTTATCACAGAGGTGTCTTGCAAAACATGCTCTGTAGGACCCCTTGCAATCCCATGCAGCCTAAGTGGCCTGGACTCCTTGTGCTCCTTTGTTTTCTCGTTCATCTTCCTTTCTGTAAAAGATGGAAAACTGAAGTATTGTGTCCCCAGAAGAAGAAATATGCCTCTCAGCGACCTCCAACTGACCAGATAGTCCCTTCCACGTGCTATGCTGAACTTCATCCCCAGCAGAGGTTGTGACATGGAGCTGTCATGTGGAGATTATTGCTGAGGAAACTGCATCTCCCACAGATCCATTAAGAGTTTCCCCGTGATGCCAGGGAAAGCAGGGTTGACTCCCATTTCCTTCTCAAATAAAGGTGGCTGGAGAGCAGCTCTGCCTTACTGCTGTGAGGTGAGGTTTGCACACCTCTGAGCAGCCTCTTAGGAGCAAAATCCAACCAGTAAAGAAGGGAAATAAACATTGGCTTTGCTGGGACTCTGCTGGCTGTTGTCAGCTGCTCTTGCACAAGCGAGGCTGCGAGCTGCTGCAGCAGCACATTTTTGCCTCTGGCATGTAAAGTTGAAGGGGTGCTGTCTTGTTAAATAGTTTTCCGTTCTTTTAAGGGATTTTTATGCCCCCTCAGCCACCTCAGTCCTCTCAGAGGACTGACTTTGCTTCACTTACAAAAGTTGAAATGTCGTAAATACTTTGATGTAAAGAATTTTATGGATTTTTGCCCCAGGAACAGCATTCTAACTCAGTGCTTTTCAGTGCGACATTAAAAAAATATACTTGTGTGCATTTTTAAAAATTGCTGTTATTAACATTTGCTCAAAAAGTAGCAAAAGCTGATGATACAGTGATTTGTTTTATACTTTTTAACATAAGACTGGCAGAAAAATCATTGTCCTGTTGCTCAAGAGGCTTTAAATCCCCACCCTTGAGCTGTGATTCAGCAAATTCCCAGAGTAACCCTGGTCCGAAACGCGGGTTCCTCCTTGTCCTTTCCTGCAGGGGGTGGATTTCTCCTAGACAAGCCAATGAACAGAAGCTCATTTATTTATGTATGTAGTGAGGAGGAAACTTGCTCCACAGTCTCCCCACCTCTTCCTGCAGAATGTTAGCTTTCTTTTGCACCAATCACTTCGGGACCTGAATGAAGAGAAGTGAGCAGCAGCGGAGCTGCGGTATGGAAACTGCTGTTTTGAACATCACTCCCTGGCTCTGCTCCACACCTCATAAACAATCACGTTCACCTCATCTGAGCTACAGAGAGAAGCAAAAGCAGGCTGCCCGTGTCTTTCTTCAGGAAAACGAAGGTGCTGTTCCGGAGGGGCAGGACTGAGCACTCTGTTATTAACTCACATCATTTGGGAAATACTCTTGCTTGCTGTCTTTTTTTGGCTGCATTTCCCCCCGCTCCCTTCCAGCTGCAGCAGTATCTTAATGGGGAAGCTGATCTCCAAAGGCTGGCGGAAAAGAGACGCTCGAGTTGTCATGCTGGGGCTCGACTTTGCTGGCAAATCCACCCTTCTGTACAAACTGAAGAGCAGCCAGGCTGTGGAGACCTGCCCGACGGTGGGCTTCAATGTGGAGTCTCTCCAGACACCCTGTGGAGTATCCTTCACCCTCTGGGATGTTGGTGGACAAGACAGCCTGCGGGCCAGCTGGCCTAACTACCTGGAGGACATCAGCACCCTCATCTTCGTGCTTGACAGCGCAGACATGGCCCGTCTGGCCGAAGCAGTGGCAGCGCTGGAGGAAGCCCTGAGCCACCCCAGCATGGCTGGCATCCCTGTGCTCCTCCTGGCCAACAAGCAGGAGGTGCCAGGAGCGCTGGCTCCCGCCGAGCTGGGAGAGATGCTGCGGGAGAGGGGGCTGGCAGGGCACCGCTGGGTGCTCCGGGGCTGCAGTGCCCACACCGGCCAGGGCCTGCAGGAAGTCCTGGCTATCCTGGGAATGCTGCTGCGGGGCTCAGAGCAGAGCCCCCTGTCCCAGGAGCAGCCAAACACGGGGCTGGCAGAGGAGAGGCAAGCTCCAGAGCAAACCTGAACCTTGAATGGACCCTTCCCACTCCCTGCTGCCAGCAGATTTGTCACAGAGGATTCCAGCCGCCAGGCACAGCAGAGCTGCAGTTGGCACACGCCGTGAAACACCCAGGACCTGACCACCGACACCCACCAGGAGGGTCTCTGAGCAAAACTCCCATCGTGGAGCAGTTTTGGCCACATCTCTTGGACTCCCATCACTAGCTGCACCTTGTCCTGCTGTCACCACGTTCCGCTCATCCACCACACTTGTGTGCCCAGAGGGTCAGTAAGGATGCTTTTGGACATTTATGAATTATAACAGAGATGGGCACAGAAGCTTTCTTCATTCTGCAGCTCCCAGACCAGATGTATCTATCTGGATGGGTTGATCCCCACCTGGGGGGAGCTTGGATGTGCCCCATGCTGCTTCTTTCTCAGCATGAATCAGAGGTTCATTGGCTGAAAAAGAAGGAAGGCACTGAAAGGAATGGCTGGATGGGAGCATTGTAAACTCAGGACTTGAAATGGCCAAGCAGCTAATTGGTTTTAGTGTGGCATCTCCAGGTATAATAATCTTCAAGCCATGGAAGCAAGCTGGGATTTGATGGTGTAATGAAGCTCGAGGATGTGTATATATTAATTTATGCATTTCTTGTAATGGTTCTTTCTTTCTCCATCCATAATTTTTATCAAATAATGATTTTATGAAAATGGTCCCTCATTTTCCTTGGACTATGTTTAAATATAAAGAAATCAGATCTGACTTTAAGATGCTTGGAAATACTTCTCCATGGCCAGTCATCCTCCAAACATCCTCATGGTGGCCTGAGCAGCCAAGACAAAACCCTGTCTCTCAGACTTTTGAAACTGCATGGGATCATTCCACCTGCAATGGTTGATGACCATGGGTGCCTATGGGCACAGGCAGGTTGGTGACCAGAGATCTCTCCACACTCAGCAGTATCCAGGGCAAGCAAAAATGCCCGTGGCAGTTCTCAGCAGGACCAGGTCCCTTGTAGCAGTGATGGTCTTTGTCCAATCCTGCTCATCTTACCACTGGGAAGATCTATAAAGTGTGTACCTGAGCGCTTCCTGTATCCAAGATTCTGTTATCCAGAGTTAAAATACTTCATAGCAGTCCCTGCATAATTATAAAATGAATGGGGGAAGGGGAGAGATAGGATACAATTTTTTTATTTCTATTTTCCATTTTTGTTTCTATTCAGAAATCAGCTGCTTTCAAGGAACAGCATATTCAGAGAAATACATGGCAAAATCCTCTTCTGTTCATACCCAGAGCATTTTAGAATTGTTAAGGAATTAATTATCCAGCTGTTACTGGTGCTGTTATTAGCCACACTTTATAGAAGGCAGCAGCTGGAATAGAGAGCTCAAACAGTCACAAAGAAACAGAGTCAGACATTTATAGGAAGGTCTCAATAAAGGCATCCTTCCCAGCTGTTTTAGCTGCATTCACATAGAGCTGCTGTGTGCTGTAAAACAGGGCTGCAGCGTCGATGTGGCCTCAGCAGCCCTGGCTAGGAGAGTATTTAAACAGCCCTGAATCATGTAATGAATTACCTGACAACCTGTGTGTGTGGGAAGCAGAACAAAATCACGTCTTCTCATCTTTGCAGGTAACATAAGCTGGTTGATCCACTTCTAGCTTGTTGCAGGTGGTCACTGTTTTGCCTCTAGCACTCAAGTTTCCAGCACCTGTGTCCAATGACCTGTTGGCCATTTTGAACAGGAGTTCTAGAGGCACAACACAGAAGTTCTGTGCTGCATCGCCATGCCAAAAAAACTTGTCCTTGTTGAGTTTGCTGCTGTTTTGGTCTTGTGTCTCACACAGCACAGAACAGAGAACCGTGCATTAGAGTAAACTCAGCACAGACTGAAAGGCTGTTCTGGTGATGTCTTGCCCCTAAGTGTCTCTTGATGCCTCTACAGGATTGTCTGCTGGTAGTTAGAGGCACTGAAGCCTTCCCATTTTCCTCTGAGTGTTTCTTAAGCTCTTTAAAAAGATAAAAAATAGGCTCCTCTGACAGCAAATAGGGATAACCACCAGGCTTGGGTAGACATCACCAATTAAAAATTAGAACAGCTAGGTGGGAAGTGGGGAAGAAGGGGCAACGGGAATCCTGAATGTCTGAAACTGATGAAGCAACATTCCAGTCGCTGAAATGTTCTCACTTCCCCTGAAGCAGTAATTTGGCAAAACACCCCATCTCATGGGGCATCATGTGATTTACCATCCTTGTTTTCTGGAATAAGGCTTTTCTGGACGCTTGGTCACATTACTCAGCCCATTTATGCCATTGTTCAGAGACTGTTGAAACAATGATGGGTCATAATATTTGCAATAGCAGTGCAGAGTTTACTTCTAATGATTTCTCTTTTTTCCTATGTTGGACAGCTGCTAAAACAAGTCAGTCTAATGAGCACTGCACTGCTTTAATTGCACCCAACAGCACTTAAATGTTTCAGTGTCAAAACTCCTGCCTGGTGCAAAGGGAGCAGCATGGCAGCGTGCAGAAAGCAGCCAGCTCTAGGGAGGGAAGTTTATTACCTCCTTCCTGGCAATTCTGCTGGAGACCCCCTGCCACATGGAGTGATACTGATCCCCAAAACACTCTCCTTATGGATTTCAGGCAGAAGAGCACCCTCAGACTTAATTTCCATCTTTCTGGGCATGGGATAGATGTCACAGTCTTGGCACCGATTTCTAAAATAACACAGCTTCTCTCTGAGCAGCAGGTAAAAGAAAAATCCTTAGGATTTTGTTTTAGGTTCCTCAAAAATTTGAAGCATCTTTCAGGTTATTTGTCCCAGAGGCCACTCTGGTTGCTCAAGATTCCTTTTTGGAAGTTTTACTGGATGCACTGTGGTGTGTGTAAACCTTTACAGTGACATAACCAAAATCCATAACTGTGCATTAATCTTCCCAGCCACCCCTCCACTGGGATGAGCAGTACAGGTACCTACCCTTGCTTGGAGCTGTCAGAGCAGCCTCCCTGCCCAGGTCCATTAACGATTCCAGCCTTTGGGCCTCCCATCTCTTTCCTGGTTTGCAGGGATCACTGCAATGGGAGTTACCACCATGTAATGCTGCTTTTTTCAAGCAAGACATGGTGGTCTTCAAGCAAGACACTGCATTCCTCTTTGATACTGTTCATGAAAGGGCATAGCTCATTCCTCACTGATTTACTAACATTGCAGTGGAAGTGGTTTTTAAAGCATCTTCCTGAGTATGAACCCAGCACAGATTTATTTTTTGTCAAGAAGAGAAGAGAGCAGGAAAGCAGCAAACTGGGAAAAAAACCCAAAAACCCAAACAACCAACATTAAAACCAGTGCAGGAAGTACGAGTCACCTTTCCCCCTTCACCAGCACAGGAAGGCTGACTCACCTTTTCCCTGCTCTCTCTACAACTTCCATTTTTCAGCCAGTCCATGACACAAAACACTTCCTACTTGCACAGTAGCTGATTTCTGCTGTTGGCACCAGTGCTTTGTTTTCAGAGGGACCTACATGCCATTTGTCCTGCAGTTCCTGGTGGAGCTTCCCTGATGGGTTTCAGTATTGCTGAAGGGCCTGAGATCAGAGGGGAACCACGAGATCCCAGGGTTGCAGGGTGAGGGCATGGATGGTTGCTAATGGAGTATTAAAGGAGGGAACAGGCAGCCACAGGGTGCATGAGAGGGATCTGTGACCTGATGTAACAGCGGGAGGAGAGTGTTCGGGCAGCAGCCAGAGACCTGGGAAACACTCAGGGGAAGAAAGGTCAGTAAGAACTTTTTTTAAGGCTAAGAAGAGCTTTCTTTTCAAATACAACATGGAAAAAAAGATTCCAATCTCCCCTTTTTCTTAGGAGACAGGCTGTATAATGCAGTGGAATGTCTTCATTTTTGCTTAATTTACCTAACAGCTGTAAAGTAATTTCTTCCTCTCAAAGAAATCCTGAAATACCACCAATACAGATTCCCCACAGGTAAATTTTCCTCACCAAGGAAAAACAAAGAGCAAAACCACGTGTGACACCATCTCTTAAAAAAATCAATACTGGTGCCAAATGGTATTAAAAGCCAGTCATGCAGTAATGATTAAGACAAATGACAAACTACTGTTCAATACATCACAGCCTTCAAAGGGTTAATTAACTGGCCTTCATCTAAGCTTTCCCACACTTGATTTTTTCATGATGCATTTCCTTGAGTTGAAGCCCTGAGCCTGCCATCTGGATATTGTTAAAAATGCCAGGTGAAGGCTGGGATTTGGGTTAGGAACTCAGCCATGCATCCATGGCCAGGAGTGCATCATCCCCCCATCTCATACTTCACACAGCATGACTTGCATAAAATTCCTGCCTAAAATGGGG
>VXAC01002934.1:488114-541520 GCA_013399225.1 Rhipidura dahli | reverse complement strand
AAGGGGGGGGGGGGAAAGAAAATAATTTAACCAGCTGCTATGACCCAGACCTGACAAGTGTGTCCCCCTGTGCCTGTGCCCCACCTGCCTCTCTGTGGTCAGACCAGAAGCACAAACCTCTTCTCCTGGCAGTTCCCAACCTGGGCATTTCTCACCTCAAAAGCTCTAATTCTTTAAACCAGACCAGCACCATCAATGTCTTGTCTGCTAACTGCTGTGAGAAACAATCTCCCCGGAGCTCCCAGAGCTGACAAACTGTTCTTAAATTCTCCCTCACACCTCAGATTTTTATTAGTTTTTTTTTTTTTTTTCCCCCATGCTGGCTAAACACATTTAGATGTGGCAATGAGGGGTTTTTTCCAACAGGCCACAACCCCTTGCACAAAAAAACCCCCCTGCTTGGTGATCAGCAGCTCTGCAGCAACGCCTTGGAGAAATAATATTATAGGAGAAATATTTGCTTTTTAACCAAACAGTGGTGGGGTTACAAAGGCACTGGTTTCTGCAGAGGGAGAGCAAAGTCACATGGGCCCATGGGAGGTTTGATAATGGTGGGAAAAGACTTTGGAAAGACCAAACTGGGGATTTCCAGGGAAGAGAGGTATCAGCTGAGAGGTGAGTTGGGGCCCTCATTTCCTGGGGGATCAGGGGGGATCTGTACTGCTCATAAAGACACACACTTTACACCTCATGGTTTTCTGGCTTTTGACAGCACTTTACAATAGTCCTTTCATTTAATAATGGTGTAAATGAAGATCAGTGCTAAAACTCCACCCTTCAACACAGGCAGTATTTTCAGAGACATGAGGTTTGGGCCAGTACAGGGCTGGAGCAGGGGTCCAGCACTGCACCAGCCATAAGTTATCTGCACATTGTGCCTCAGGGTGATGCTCTCACAAGGATGGAGAAGTAGCTTCTCCCTGTTCTTGAGGAAGTCCAATACAGAGGCAAAACATGACAGACCATTCCTAAGGATGCCCCATTTCTGCATGATGGGGTAGACCCATCACTAACAAAGCAAGGGAAGCTCAGCCAGGAAGAGCAGATTTTGGGCTGCAAACATGGGAAAATAATCCTGAGTGTCCAGAGCTGCCCTGGGAAGGATGGGCACAATGTCTGCAGTGCTCCTGAGGAAAAGCAATTCTGCAAAGACGGTGCTTAGGAATGACTGTGAGGGTGGGAGACATCCTGCTGGAGATGGCTGCAAGCAACACCAGGGCTTCGGGTGATACAGCACCTTAGCCTGGCAGGAAGGTGCTGATTAGACCCCTTGGTTCCCCCAGACTGTCTCCCTTGGAGACCTTTATTCACCTGTATTTCCTCCCTGGGAAGAATCACTTGTGACTTACTTCAATGAGATGCCACTCTATCTTAAACAAAAAAAACCAGACTCAATATTTCTGTTGTTCTTTTCTATACCTTACTTTTCTCCCACATAATAAAAACACTCACCTTGCTATCTATGCCCCCAGCACCATCAGCAGAGGTGACAAATAACCATATTGTACCCTCCCCTGGCAGAACTGAAGACCCCATTAGCCACCTTCACCACTGCATGGGAGCTCATGTGCTGCTGGAGGCAAGAAAATTGCAGGCAGATCCTTAGAGTATTAATTCTCTGGGAAACATAAGGGCCTCAACCAGAGGGAGAGGCTGAAAATGCTTCTGACAGAATGTCTTCTGACAGGCTGTGCCTTCCTGTGCCCTCGGGGCTGGCCCCAGCTCACCCTGCTTTTGCCTGTCCCTTGGATCAGCAGCCTGTGGAAATGTGGCCCTGGACTACCCAGTCCATGGCCATGCAGGAGCACCTCACAGTCTCTGCCATCTTCCTCACAAGAGACACATCCTAACTGAATTATTTCAGTCTCTTGGAGCTGGAACTTAATGGATCTTCTTGCCATTTTCTTGAAGGTGATGTGCCCCAGCAAAGAGCTTTTGATGGCATGTCTGCTGTGAGTTTTGAGACTGCATGTTATACCCATGATAGAATAGCAATATAAATCATACATCTCTTAAAAAAACCCCAAACAAACAAACAAAAAATCCCCACCAAAACAAACACCCAAACCCTAAAAAACAGGGACAGTGCAGGAAATTTCAGCTGCAAAACAAAAGCAAGACAGCCTTGAGTGAGTTGTTCATTTCCAGCCATCTACTTTATAACTCTGAGCAACTACACGCTGAGTAAGTAGGGAGCAAATAATGTGCACACCAACGTTCTCTGGTGTAATGGAGGAGGACAGCCTGACCTGGGAAGTGAGTCCCCAGGCACGGAGACTGCAGCTGGCACTGACACCCACCTAGCAAGGAGCTGTTGCTTCTCTGCCACCGCTTTTAGCTCTCAAACGATCTTAGGCTGGAAGGAACATGCATGCAGGTCAGTCCTCAGTGTTATCACTTCAGTGCTTGCAGTGCTTCTCTTGGAGCAGGTGACTGGGACTGGGGTAAGAGCAAACTAAGGCCCCGAGGAATACTTGTAGCAGTATTCTTGCAACTGGAAGCATGAGAAGCAGCCCCCAGGTTACATCAAAAAGAATCATGGACCTCAGTAAACTTCCATTTCTAAACATGCAGGACTCACATTTTCACATTTTCTTTCCCATCTTTAGGGGCCAAATCTTTCTTCTATGAAATTTAAGCTAATACACAACTGAATTCAGTAAAACTCATGCAGAAATTCAAGAGTTTAGATGGTGACTAAAGTATCAAATACAGAGGAGACTGACCTTTTCAAGAAATGATTTCTTGCCTTTCCACCAGTTTTTAATATTTCAAGAACAGACCTCTGGTTGAGTTCCCATAAAAACACCTCCCTGGATGCCGACAGCCACACAAAGCTCAGTGCAAACACTTGGCTCTCTGCTGCAGACAATGAGGTTGTGTTGAAAACCCCAGCAGTTCCATAGCAGGGAGAAAGGAACATGCTGCTGCTGCAGGAGCAAATTGACACCTTGTTAATTACTGCCCTTGACCTGGGCCCTTTTCTCAGCAAAGGGTTAAATATTTCAGCACAGAGCCCTGAAATTAGAGAATTTGAGAGTGAGATTACAGAGCTGGAGGTGAGCATTATTGCTAAGTATCCAGCACATCCAGCTCCCTCTAAGTGTTTACAAATGAGCCCTCTGGACAGAAATTTTTCCATGTGAGATGCAACATTTTAGCAGCAATTGAACTAAACATGCATTAAAAAGGTGCGAGGGGGTTAACCTCTTTAACAAAAAAAAAAAAAAAAAAAAATTCTAAACCAGTAAAGGCAGCGACTGAGAGATGTGAAACAACAGAAAGAGCGCTTTTCTTTTGACAAAATGACACATTTTTGGAAATTATCTAGGTATTTGGTTTAAACATGAGAATTTGACAAGTCCAAATGCTCCCTCTACAGCTGTCACCTCCTGAGATTTATGTGCTGCCTTGTTTAAAATAACAAAACCTAAGACCATGCAAACCACTCCTAGAGAACCAGTGTCAAATAAATACTCTCACAATTACTGGGCCAGACCTCCTGTAAGCTGGGATCATGGGAAGAACAGAGGGAATTTATCCCATATTTTCAATATTATAAAATGCAGGCAGTAGGCAAATTTCAGGGAGCTCTACCAGGATATAAAAGTATGAAATGCAGGGGAAACCAGCTGTGAACTGCATCAAACAGAAAGGAACACTCATGGGTCTAAGGGCAGGAGCTGCAGCTTCCCTTAAACATTTCTCTGCACAAACCTAGAAGTGAACTTTCTGAAGCCCCTGGCAAAATATTTCAGTTTCATCCTCTCTCTTTGTGTACAAACAATTTTGTACAGGCAATCATCTGGCTCCATGAGTTAGGGTTAAAAACAACCAAAAAAAGCCACTAGAGATGATCAGCCCGCACAGAACAGATGTAGACATGAGCTCCTTTACATTTCATTTCAGCACATTAAAATCCAACCACCAGTTTTCCACAGGACCCTACTTAGGAAAGAGGATGGTTAATCCATGTTCCACATCTCTGTGTGTCCCTGGAGCCTACTTAATGTACTGAGCAAACAGACAACCAACTTCCTCCTGCAGTTCCCCCACCGTGTCCAGGGAAGAGTCCCCCTGCAGGGTATCTAAATCCTTCACAGAACTTGCCATTTTTCCTCTGAAGTTGTGTGGTGACACTGACCCACTCTAATGCTGTAGATAAAGGCAGAGAGCAGCCTAAAACCTCTGACCTTCATTCTATTGACATACTTAGGCTTGACACACAAGGTTGCCATCTCTCAGACATTAAAACCTTACAGTTGAGGTTGGGAAAAGATCAGCTCTTATGTTCCTTTATAAACTGGGCTGCTGCCCAAGAAAGCTGCATCGTGGGTGCATTTGAACACGAAGCTGCTTGCCTGGAGCAGCAGCTGGAAAGCTCTGGGCAGCACAGAGCAGAGCTGCCCGTGACCATTGCTGTGGCAGGATGATGATGCACACACAAATCAGGATCAGGGAAGCAGAAAGCTGCTCCAGCTTATAACTCTGCATCTTGACACGAGGCAGTTTTCCTGAGCAGCCTCAAGTAATGTCCCAGCCTGTAGCAGACCCGTGCAGCTCAGGCAGCTCCAGCTCATGCTGCTGTCAAGGTGACAGTGACAATCATGACAAACCCCTGCAGCAAAATCTCCCAACGTTTTGCCTGTTGGAGCTCACAGTTTTCAACTGATTGGTGTTTTTTTCCTTTTCTTCCTGAAAAGGGCTTCCTAATGGCTTGGCATAATTTGTTGTCCTACATATGTTTGAATAGAAGTGTAATTATGCCACAAACAGGAGTACTTTTTATGCAACAAAATAGAAGGAACACAGCACACTGCACTTGGTGGAAAGGACTAGTTTGAAAGACATTCAGAATCTAGAGGGCATTAGAGAAGAATAACAAAGTGGGCCTTAACTATCATTCAGTTCACTGAGATTAAAAAAAAATCAATTAAAAATCTGCCTGACAGTGGACCTTCTTACTCATTTCTCTGTTTAGTAGATCAAGCAAAGAAAATTGAAGTCTCTGTATTTTTAGAAGTATGGAGAACATTAAGATCATCTAGGTTTTACTCTTTCTAAATAAGACAAGTCTTAAAGTAATACATCATTTATTCCAGTGTAGTGTCATTGAAGCCCTCTAGGCAGGACCTAGAAGATGATTAACAGGTTGCAAAAATCCAACACAGTTCAGTTTGTCAACTGAAAGCTGAAGGAACCAAAGGGATTAAACAGCTTTTGGGAATGGGAATTAGGTTCTTATGAAATCTTTGTCCTTCATATCCCCACGGACAAGCACTTGTAAAGACTTAAATACAGCACTGGAAGCTCGTTTCCATCTCCCACCTCTGGGGACAGGGGTTTCTCCAGGTGACTCAGCCGACTGGCACAGGGAAAGGATGGCAAAGCCAGCCTGTGGTTGCAGTCACAGGTACATTTCAAACAGTTGGAATGGTCTCCTTCCAGTGGTGCTACACCGTACTGGGAGCAGGTCTGTACCAGTTAGGAGGCTGCTGGACAATGCAAGGCTCTGACAGTTCCAAGCTGTTCCCAAGCAGCAGCCCAATGGGGTCACTTGTACCAGGGGGAAGGGATGCTGGCTATGAGAGGCTGTCCAGCCCAAGGCCAGTTTTGGTGCATACTCCCTCCCAACCCACAATGGGCAGGAGTTGGGCCTCCCTGTGCACCATCCTGAGCTTAAATTAGTGCTGAATCAGCAGTCAGCCTTGCACCAGGAGCCTGGAAAGGACATTTCTGGAGGTAGAAGACAACTGTGGAAGTTCCTTGACACTCTTGGTCCACCTTCAAGCCTTTGAACTGAAGTCACTATTTCAATAATTACATGGAGCAGCTGCAGCCCACCTAACACAGGCCGCTGTACACACTTGGGAAACATCTCCATACAAAGTATAAAACTCTGTATCCAAAGTTTCAGAGATGACTGCATTAGCTTACTTTATTCATACTTGTAACATACTTCAAACTTTGATGCGGAGTTCTGCTAACTAATAACTAGTCAAAGACAAAAACCCCTAAGTCAATCCATGAAGACTAAGCAGTTCCATAACCTTCAAAATAAGTTCTTGAATGTTTTTATAGTATTTGATAGCAGCTTTTTATTGGTTACAAAACCTAAGCCCATATACAAAATTAGGAACACATTTAGATGCCTCTTTGAAAGAACGTTTTAGTCTATTTTAACTGATAGTTTAAAAAAATAATAAAAACAATGCAATTTTAAACACTGTTCTGAAAACGTAAAAGTGCAGCAATATACTTTGTTTCCTTTATTAACTATGAAATGGTGCAATCCCAATCAAAAGCTGATAAGGTCACAGCAGAAAGAACTGAGCAAGCACTTTGTCCTGCCTTACCCAGTTCTCTGATGTTCACTTTTATTGTAATGCATTGAGTGCAAGAAAAGGTTCGAATCTTTACAGTAGAGGAAAACTTGTTTCAGTATCAATTTGTATGTAATCTCTAGAGTAACAGTGAGTGTAGGCTGAACTGGGTATGCATCAGTCTATATGGCATAAAGGAGACTAGACTGAATTAGAAGGGGGAAAATATTTGTTCACAATTAACATCTGCTGGAACTCTAATTTCACAAGATCTTTGTGACCTTACCTAACTTTGACTTTTTATTGTTTAGTTTTTTAGCGAACACCACACAGTTTCAAGATTTTAGACTATAGTGTGTGAATAGGATGCAGTTACCATATGAAGCTTCAACTCAACTTCTGGGAAAAGAAAAAAGGCACAATGAACTTCAACTCAATTTTATGTGCACAAGAGTTGAAAAATCTGAGCCACCTTAAAGAGAAATTGATTCTAAAATTTATAAAACCTATAAATAATCAGAGGCCAAACCACTATATTAAAACAGATTATCTAGCAAGTAAAAATCTTGCAGTTTAAACATACGCTTGTATCCAGCTGAGATACAAGACAACTCACTCTTTAAAGTGGCTCCACCTTGGCAGATACATATTTAATGAATGCACACCTGCTATGTGTTGTTCATCAGTGGAAAAACAGCTGATCCACAAAGCTCTGATGGCATCTGTCCTTATCTTCATCACAGTAAATACAACCCACATCCAATAACTAAATTAGTTTAGGTTTTTCTATCCCTTCACATCAATGCATTGGGAAATTACACCCAGTAAACAACAGCAACAAAACCAGTTTGTGTGATAGCTTACAGAATTTCAAAATTACCGATCTTTGCCCCAGCAATACCAAAATCCCTTTGAAAGTGACTGGGTCAGGCGATTTTCCAAAAGCAATGACTTCACATACCTTATATAAAGTTATTTAATGTGCGCTGCACATCAGGTTTATGCTGAGTAACGGCAGCTTCGATACAGCCTCACACATCAACCAGTTTGTATGTTTTTAATCACATGAATAAGATTTGAGACTAACTTCTGAATTACTCTTCCAATACTCCAAGAATGAAGCTTTTAATGACGCTTCTAAGTAGTTGCTGGTTTGTTGCCAACCACATCATCATAAGCACTGGTTACTAAGTAAAAAATATTTTAAGACTAAATTACAGTAAACATGAAAGCTCCACAGTTTAAACCCAATATAAATCAACCATATCCAATTATCAATTTTAAACAGAAGATACTGACTACTGAAAGTTGAAAGCAAGATTCTTTTTAACTAATACATTTTTGGACAGAATTTTCTTCTACAGTCTGGGACTCTTGCTTTCAGCTTAAACAGAAGTTCAAGTCCATAACAGGTTGTAGCTCAGGTAAAATACCATGCACAGCATTTGATTACTTCAAAACAGCAGGAACACACAGGCTGAAGTGAGTGGTCAAGTAGGGCTCGCTGTTCTCAAAAATTAGGTATAATGGCAAAAGCTTTACCAGTCCAAATCTACAGTTCATTCTCCAACCCTGGTTTCTGAGGCAGTTAATGAACACACATCAATTACTGATAGCTGAAGTAGTTTTCTTGTTTGTTTTAAACTTAAGTGTTTAATCAATTGCCAAGTGTTGTGTTTTTATAAGTTATTTTTATTTCAGTTTCACCAATGAAATTCATTTGGCTTGCATTTTTGAATCTATTCTTCCACATAAAGTTTATGAAAATATGTTTGTGGAGGACGATGATGGAGGCTCAGAGCAAACTGGGCCCCTGTAAAGTCTTCCAAAATGTATGCATCATACCAAAGTGTCTTGATCCACAGCGCACCATTCTCCAAAGAAGCTACTTTTCCGTGGAAAACCAATGTGCCACCACTATGGAATATTCTTAACAAAACTGCAGATTGCGGTTGTCAGCATGTGGCACCAGGAAAAAGGCAAAAAAAGGTAGTTGGGACTGTTAAAAAGAATTGTGAAACAGTTCAAGAGATCATGCATATGCATTTACAGTCCATGTGATAGTGATGTTTGGCAACTGCAAAGTGACCAATACATGGCTTGCTTTAGAAGCATCAAACGAAGAGGCATGTGTGTCTTGGAGCCTTTTGTTTCTTCACTTGGTAGCCATCTGGTGGTGCTTCGTACTGGTGTGGGACAAGAGAAGCTGCACTTTTTTGAACTTAAAAATTAAATTCTTTTGTTTGAAGGTTGGCCGTTGGGTCAAAGTTGTAAGTACCTCCTTGAGTGGCTTCAGGAATGAGATTGGGGTCTTCATCAATCTACAAAACACAACAACAGAAACACATGAGAGGCCAAGTCCCTGCACAACTGGGTACACAGAGAGGAAATTTAAAAATGTTCGTATTTTCTTTTTTTAAAAAAAATATTATTGCAATAAAATTAGATCTGTTTTTCCAAACCAATTCCTCAAATATGTTTAGAAAGAGCAACACATCAACTCTGTTCTAATACCATCAGGGAAACAGGAAATTGTAATGGTTAGGGACAGTGCTGCTGTTTGGCTAAAGCAGTTATTATTTTAGCTGTGCAGTTTAATTTTCAGTGCCAATTTTTAGTACTTCTGGAGTTGGGTAATCACTAGTTGTAGATTCTAAAATTAGTTTTGTACTTTCTCCCATTTTCTTTCAACATGAAAATATTTTTTGATCAGCAACTGATAGAAATACTTGTATAAAGCTTAAAACAGTTCTTAGTATCTCCCATGAGAATTTGAAGGATTTAGAACTACCCATTTCAGAGCGGTTTTATATAGGTCTTATAAGCACAATCTGAATTTGGTTTTAAACCAGAAATATTTCACTACTCAATGGATACCGAGTGAAAGGAATCAGCAGCCAACTTCACCCAGCTTCCTCAGAGTTGTTGGAATTTAGGTACTTTACAGCCTCAAGGAATAGCAAGTAACATGGTCAGTAGCAACAAAATGCACAACTTAAACCCCACCCATCCTCCTGCAAATCACCAGCTGCACCTGTTCTCTGAGCCTCACTGAGATTGTGTGTCATTCTGAAGCAAGATAGAGCTCTTGTGGGGGGATCTGAACAGCTTTCTGAGACCTGCAGTAGCGCACACAGAGCTGACTCACCTAAAATCATTCTCTTTACTTTGGGTGACACTGTCTACACTGGGGGAAAGAGACTGAGGCCTTTGGTGACAGCAACAACCTGCACATCGTGCCCACACAAAGACTGAATCTGGTTTCAGAATGCATCGCAAAATGTTTGTGTTCTGATAAATCAGCACTCTGCCTTCTGCAAGGGTACTACAAAGAAACCCCACCTAAGCTCACCTGTCTTTACCACAAGAAACTGAAGTCAGGAAGCTGTTAGTGCTGCTCCTAAAGTTCAAGCTGTGCACTTTACAGGGCTCAGAAAAGGGATTAGCAATGAAAGGACACTGAGCAGCCAGCAACATCTCAGGAGAGGACAGATGATCCTGAAGTGACAGAAGGTAAGAATACTCCTGGACAGTCCATCTTAACACTGCCAATCAGGCTAGCATAACCAATCTCTTGTCTCCCTAGTGCAATCATGGAATTTCTACAATTTTAAGTTTCAGAAGCTCCAGAAAACACAGTAACAATATAATAATCTGAAGGAAAGTCCTTCTCTTGAGTAAAGAAGGCAGATTCAGCCCATCAGGCATAGATTAAACTGCATTACTGTAAAAATAAATGCACAAAAGGGAGTACTAACCTCAACAGGGATGTTTTTCCACCCAGATCAACCAGACCGTTCTTCAGCTAGACACAGAAGTCTCAAGAGTCTCTACAGAGACTTTAAGACACTGCAAACAGAATCACTACAGGCCTAGGGAACTTTTCACGTTTTAACCCCTGCTGACTACCTTCCCAGTCACATGACGGGCCCATGAACTGAAGATAATATACTGAGTCCTGAAGTTAGAGCTGGCATTTTGCAGAGTTCAATTTAGGAGAAGAACTGAAAACATAGTTCTGCTAGGCTGCAGAACTAGAGACACCCTGGATGGCCTAAAAAAGATAATTTGTCTTCGAATTACATGTTGAAGTGCTCCTTAGGAACTCACAAGCAGCCAGTAGCAGGAGGAGCTGGAACCAGAGGGTCAAAATACCTAATCTGGGTGCAACAAAATATTGGATGGCAACAATCAACTGCAGAAAGTGTTAATAGTTTTGATGACTCTCTTCACTGCAGAATCCAGACTGAGCAAATACAGAGTTAAAATACAAAAATTAATCTGAAAGTAGGGATCTGCTTCTCCTTCCAAAGACTGATGCATGAGAAAATAAAAAGGAGAGCCAGAGAAATGTTTAGATTCTAATCACGAGTAATTACATGTCAGTGTGACAAAATTAAGTCAGCATCAATCAATTTATTAGGCAAAACTAGAGTAGTCCTTGATTTTGCCAAAGAGAAGTCCTAGTATTGAGAAACTCTTCAAAGGCTTTAAATGGAGGGAAACTGTACTGAACCAGGACCAGGAAAACTGACTTTGAAGATAATGTATGTTCAGGACCACTGGAACTGAGGAACAGTGACAGGGCAGTTACTAAGCTAACAGCACAGTGCATATATTCTTCCATCTTTAGCATACTTACATCATCACCAGAGAAATACTGATCTATAATTTCAAACGCTAGTTTATAAATGTCTTCATTCTCGTGCTGTTGCAAGGCTTCAATTTTCTCTAACCCTGAATAAATGAAAATGGAGAAGAGTTTTGTAAGATTAAACCAAGAGTTACTGGCTACTTCAGAAAAGTAAGAAAAATGATTAAACATTACTACTGAAACACATTAGAAAAGATGTAGCTCATTTTGAAAATATGATCTACACAGCAACTATCTTTGTTTCTAAGAGGAAAGAGAAGTAAGTTGTGAACTTTACATGCCAGGGAATAGTCCATATTATGAACAATAGATAATAAGAGTCTTCTCTTTGTTTAGATAAAACTCTATTTTTTAAAACTTCTGTCTACTACATAACTTTTGGTTTAGTCATGCTTTCTATCTACCATCAAAAAGAAGTGGCTACATTTGTGTGTTGCCTGTAAGTTTGTAACAGCAAGGTGACAAAGCAGCTAGTCCCATTTTCAAACTGGATACGGAATAACACAAGGGAAAAGCTTCCAGTGCATTGTATTTTTCAGTATCTCTTGACTATAATAAAGACAATGATACACATTAATTAGAATATATTACAACTTGGATTGTGATATCAAAAAGTCTCCTCATCCAGCTTTGGTCTGTAATGAAATTATGGTCCTCAAACTTCCAAGGCAATGAACTAGAGCAAGAATTGTGTGTTTTACCACAGGACAAAGTATGTGCCACTATCAAACGAAAATAGTTACAATGCTCATCAAAACCTAAAACATACCTAAGCTACAGAAAGCTCCTTCAACAATTGCCTCTATACAGCCATCTCCAAACCAGAAAAAAAGTAATGTCTCTCATTACAAGCCTCCCTTGTTTACTCACGCAACCCACGGTAAGTAACACTGCAGTAACATCAACAGCAGCAAGGGGAAGACAGAACAACATCCAGCAAATTACATTTTTAAAAAGCCCAGTATGCTCTTACCTCCACACTCTTCTATAATTTCAGCTATTGTGCTAGCCTCATCACCAGCCATTATCAGGATGTTTTTCAGGCCATCCAGCACCACCTGTACCACTTGAGAATCCTTTACTGAGAGTAGATTGCAGAATGGTGGGATTACATTTTGTTGTACAAGATATTCAACCTAAATAATTAAAAACAAAAAAAACCCTTTCAACATTGTACTTCTTACACAAATGGCTGCATGTGCAACATTTTAGTGACAGCTTGAAATCCCACAACACATACCTGATCTTTTCTCCCACTTATTGTCAAATTGCTAATTGCCCAAGCAGCTTCTTTTTGTGTCCCAAAGTCCCCCTGAAAAAAAAAAAAATTATGGCTCATTAAAATCAGCATAGAAACATCTGTCAAACTTATTAAAAATCACAAACTCCTCATGTCAGATTTATAAAAAGAGGATGACAACTTGCATAGCTGATAGCTTGACTGACCTTAGCCAGCTGGTGTATGATCATGGGGATTAGCCCAGCATCTATTACAGCCTGAACTTGTTGCTGGTTTCCTGCTGTGATATTGGAAAGGAACCAAACTGCTTCCTACAATGGGATAAATCAAAAAAGCAAAGCACTTTTAAAAACTAGTCAGCAGATGAAAAAAAACCTCAACCAAATCTAACCACCTTAAAACCTAATATCATACCATGAGCAATCACTAAACAGGCCTCCTCCTCAGTAGCACTTCTAGCACACAAACTTTTATTGCACTGTTAAAGACAACAGGGAATCAGTGTAAAATTAATATGATTGATTCACAGGGCCAGATTCTCTCTCACACAAGGAGTGTCTCCATACCTCAGGAGTAACACTGATGTAAACCTTATATCTACTTTGCACGGCTGGAGCCACAGACAAGCTTTAAACTTTCAACCAGTTTTGCAAAGAAAACAGGAAAACTGGTAAAGCATCATTAAAAAAGGACTTATTCTGTAATCCTACTACTGACAGCTCAGTAGTAGCTTTCTGTTATGATAAGAGGAAGACTGCACCTCCTGTTTTCTTTGTGTAACATGGTGTCCACTAAGCTCATTCAAGTATCACACAGGACACTGTCAGGTGTCTTTGTTCAGCAGTTACTCCTTTAGGAGGTTCATCCACATGGCTACCATCTATCTCATGGCAGTTACAAATTCCCAGTTACAAAGAGGGATACTTGTCAATCCACAACATCTTAAAAAAGCTCCAATCTTAACTAAAAGATGTAGCAAGCAGGCGATTATTAAACACTGCAGGAAAAAAACATGGGTTCCCACTTTTTTAGGGATGTGTATCTTGCTTTTATTTCTATTTGCTTCACAATACAGACTTGAAACAAAACTCAAAGCATTTCTGGACATCTCTTGTACAAAAATAATTCCTTGGCATTCAAAAGAGCTCTTCATCATTCTTTTGTAAGAGCTAAAAGGGCAGGCAAAAATAAATCACATTAGTTTGGCTGTCAAAGATTACTTCTTCAGAGATCTTTACAGCTGACAGGGCCTGAAGAAACAGATATTCCTCACAAATGGATTTCTCCCCAACAATACACTGTATGGGGGAATCACATAATCTAAACAAAAAAGCTTTCTCCTAAGACAGACCCATCTTTGCAATGGAAGATGGAACAATGACTAAAAAAAGCAAATAACATGAAATACAGCTCTGGAAAATGAGGCACTGATCACTTCCATCAAACACTCCCTATTCCACCCAATCCTTGCAGCAGTGAAGTTATTTCTGCCAAAAGGAAGGAGATGAAATACAGAGACAATTTTCAAGAAAGGACAGTGATACACCCTTCCTTCCTTGAAGGAGAAGATGAACAAGAAAACAAACTTCACTATGAAAAGGTGAAGTGGGAAAACTGGATCAGTCTTATGCAACTCACAGGACTCCACCTAAATTATGAAAACTTGTAATTGAAGTTAGCCAGTTACTCACTTTGCAAATGAAAAGAAAAAGTATCACACTCCAAAGCAAAACCCTCCAGTCCTCCCAGAAAGCATGAGGCACCAACACCAATGCACGGATACTCACTATGGCTGGCTGGTTTCAGTCCTAATTAAGCACCAGCCTCAAAGGCTGCATCTTTATACAAAACTGCCGGAAATAACAGCTGTAGGAAATTCTTCTGTAATATTCCACAGGCTACTCTTTTATTTCTTAAAAAAAAAAATACTAAGTTAAGAAGAAGCAAATCATACCTTGTTTATCTTCTCTTTTGGATGCGTCAGGAGATGTGGGAAATAAGACAAAACATCACAATTGAGAACAACTTGTGTCTGTTCATCAGTACCAGTTACTATGTTGCCTACTGCTCTCAGTGCTGCTGTCTGAATATCCAAAGTGGGAAGGAAAAAAAATTGCATGTTAAAGACATTGCTGTTATTTATGCTATAACAAAGATAATTTTAAGATGTCTCTTTATAAAAACACTTTGCAAAATACAATTTAGCACTTCATCCTCTGAGCTACATCAGAAAAACGTGTACTCTTTCATCAAGAGACACAGTGCATCACAGAATAGATGCACTGAAGCTCAACTCAAAAAGTGCAAAGATAAGGAATTAAAAGAATATTAAAACCTTAGAAGATTAATTCATCATGTACCTGATCTGTGTTACAATTCCAATCACGGCTTCTAGGCTCTATGTCTGCTCAGTTTGCTCACTTCTCCATTCAGCTCCCTACTAGGGCATTCAAAACCTCAGAACTACTTGCTGAGTCTCAGGTGACTTTCAGAAATGGACTTTACATCTTTATGTACTGGTCAGTAAATGCTTTACAAGTGACAAAATACTGGAGAGACTTCTTTCATTGAGTGAACTGATGAAAGTGACAAATTTCAAGACAGCCAAATCTCATCCAAAGAAAAACATGAAACATTTGACATGAAAACATGTCAAATGCAGATACACAAAAGAGCTCGTATTACAGTGGATGGTTCATAAAAACCCAGTACACATTAACTAACTTTTAGTTTCCCATTGTCTTTGAAATTAATCAAGTAAGCTCAGTTAACCTTTCACAGCTAATTACAAATTTACTAAAAGGACTCAGAATTTGCAAATATTTCAATACTCTATAGGTTCCAACATACTGATTTCCATGAGCTGTTCAGATAGAATATACACAGCCATGTATGCAGCAACAGAAAGAGTGTACATTACTTGAATTTTGGAAAATGTAAAATCTGTTGTCATTAAATATTTTAGGACTACAAAAGGAAGGCACCTCTGATAATCACACAATGAAAGTTAATGTTTAACCTGTCACTTTACTTGAAACTGTATTAGTACTGTTTTGCTGGAGTTTTCTTTCTTTTTAATATTTTTCCCCAGTGTGGGTAACATTTTTTCTTCAGTTTTACCTGCACAAAATGTAGCTATAAATGTTCATCTCACTGACTCCACTAATAAATACTGTAAGGCACATTTTTTTTTAGCAAACAGTGTACAAAAGACTATTCAAACACAACTCGATCAGACTTACTTGAACTTTAACCTCCTGATGACTCAGAAGGGGAACTAGAAAAGGTACAACTCCTGAATCAATCACCATTTGTATCTGTTCATTTCCACCATCTGTTAAGTAGGACAAAGCCCAAACAGTGTCCACAAGAATCTACAAATTGGAGAGAATATGGTTTACATGTTGAACAGAAAAATCCGTATAATGAAGGCTTAATTTAGTGAATAAGTCTGCTTATCTGGGGGTGGAGAGGGGAAAAACGTGACATTTAGTTATAGGAAAAACTTAGACATTATTATGATGAGACCTAATCAATAAAGTGTTAGATTATTATGTACAACTATGAAAACCAGGGCCATTTGTTCCATCAGAGTAATTTCTCTATGTCCTCTCAAATTCCTTTTTAATTAAATACTACATTTTGGTGCATAAAGTGACAGCGTACATCATCTCACAAAGGTAAACTGTTGGGCTTGATTTGCATTTCCAAGATAGACAACCAGCTCAGGTAAGTAGTTGTGCTAGTAACTTTCTGAAAAAATACCAACAAGAGCCTCCTCAGTGCTGCTGTAATTTGTTAGCTGTGCTAACTTATGATTATGGAATACATAAATACCCTTAAGTCTCTAATCCATCTGATACCTTAGCATTTCCAATCCCTAGTGCAATTCTGAAGAGAAAGTGCAAACAATTCTGGATGTATGCCTTTTCCTGCCTTCATATTAAGAATAAAACACACAGCAAAGGAAAGGTTTCTTATACCAACTAAAGGACTAGCAACTATTGTAATGTGGCAACTGTTGAATTGTTCAAGCAAAGCAAAACCCACAGAGGAATGCCTATCATGCAGGGCCATCTGAGAATCTTAAAAGAAAAAAAAGTCATTGATGACTTGGTAAGGACAATTAGAAAGCCCTTAAAAGTAGACAGGTCCAAAAGTTAGTCATTGAAAGGCAGTACCTGAAGCAGAAACAAAGCCAGCAGAAAGAGGGTATCACGTTACATAAAGATGATGTTAGGAACTGCAAGAAAAGAAATCTGGACCCCACTGAGGACATTGTGTGTTGAGGTACCTAGATCTAGATCTAGTCTACTTTTAAATCAGATACCCAGTTAAAAATTCCAGTTTTGGGAATAGCTGAATACTGCTGTACTAGAACATAGGAAGGACTTTGCAGTCCTGATCCACAGGCTGCTTCCACTGAGCTCTGGATGCCAGCCAGCACAGCCCAAGGCTTTCTTGCCACAGCCTGCTGCTGCCCTCACCTCCTGTGCTGCAGGGACAGCGGAACGTGCTGCAGTGGAGCCACTATGGCAGCAGAAGCAGTGAGAGATGGTGCCTCACCAGTTTGCTGCCCCACAGCCCTGTTGGTGACGAGAGCAGCAGCCGCCAGAAGCGCTCACAGGACTGTGGGCTGACCTACCTGCATCACTGACTCATCTCCAAAGAAAGGTTTGCAGCTCCAGTACAGAGAGGCTGGGACCAGACTGGCACCTCCAAACTAGCACCTGACTCTCAGGATCAAAATGACGGACACCCTAATTGAGGATCAGTCAAAACCTGGCATCACAGTCTCATACCTACATCAATAAGCTCTCATACAATCATTGCTTGCAAAACTTTAAAATTTGGCAGGGAAAAAGAGCCTACAGGTTAGAAGTATATTTGGTTCTGCAATTAATTCCTTTCAGCTTTGTCCAAATTATGCATTGAAGAAGTCACCATGTGTTGTCTCCCACTCACATTACACTGGGAAAACCCTGGCAAAATCCCAGATTAAACTGTACAAATATTTTGTAGAGACAAGCCCACTTCACCATTAAAAAAGCAGCAGAAACACCACTACTACAGCTTTGAACTAACAAATGACAGTCCCACCAACCTTAGGCTTTATTTTATCGCCAAACCCAACAAAAGGGTTCAACTCCTTCTTCCCTGAACTAAAGGATCACTGCAGGGATTACAAAGTCCTGATAGGAGAAGGAGAAGAAAAGCAGCTCAATATCCCTCAGTTACACAGATCTTTGTTCTGAAGTCCCAATATATAAGGTTTCATGAGCTAAGTCCACCCCCTAGGACACTACTAGGAAAAAAACAGGTAAACTCATGAATCAGGAATGTGGGAAATACTGAAGGTTTAGTATTAAAAACAAGAAGGTTGTCAAAGGTGCCACAAAACAATAGTTTATTACTTTTAAAATATATTTTCATATGTGATTTCTTTAGTTAAAAGTTGCAAAGTCAGGCACCCAACAGGTTACAAAAGTCAGATTTACCCTTATCACAATATTTGACTGGACTGATATCAGAATTACACGTAATTTTTTTACACATTCCATTACATATCATCTATGCAAAATTATAAATTGGGGCAGAATTGAAGTCCAGCTGATGGTAAAGCTGGCACTTTTAATTTTCTAGTGCTCAGTTCCACAAGATAGGATTTTTAAAAGGTATTTTAAATGTACTGGATAAAAAAATGCCATCTTTTACAAAAGTTATTTCAGAAATGGTATTTGCACTTTCTTTTTCACACTCTGGATGACTGCAATTACATGAGTCTTCACATTTAATTGCACATTTATGACTAAATTATACATAAATTAACACACAAATCCAAGTTTACTACTTTAACACAATCCTGCAGCATTATCTTTCTAGTGAAAACACAGAATCTAAATATCTAAAACTTTAGAAATTACTTACGTTTATATCTGTATGGTAAATGAGAACACACAATGCTGGCAAAATCTGAAAAGAAGTTCATCAGTTATTACAGTAGAACAAAATTGGTGGTAAAATTATGAATCCAAGTACAGCAATCACAAAGCTCAGCTTGAGTCTGCTTTAGTATAATGTAATCACACACTTTCCAGCAGCTGGTCCTGCCCTCAAAGTATGTATAAAAATACGAGTATTATATTTCAAATTTGTGAAAATACGAGACAGTACTATATTCCAGAGGGAATGTAGACTGTATTTTGAGGGAAAACAAGCAAATAACAGAGATAAGACACCCCGGTGTTATTTTTAAAGTTTGTTACAACACACAGTAAAAATTATTAGCCTAATATCAATAGATAAGCCTCTTGGATTAAAATTTAATTTTTTATAAACAGAAAAATAAGAGAAAATATAAAACTGGGCTGTGATAAAAGTGCTTAGAACAGAGTGTTTTATTTAGTAAAGCATTACTTTTAAAAGTTTCTCTGCTTCAAAAACTTCATTTCAGTTTAGTTGTTAACAGTAACATACTTGACATGGCTTCAAGAACTGTATCTACACTTCTGAATTTATCTTAAAATCAAAAACTTTACTTACAACTACAGTTCTAGTCAAATAGCTCCATTTTACTACTGTGCCTACCCTATCAATGGAGCATTTACTCTGTTCACTAGTTAAAAAGTCTTTTCAGGATTTCTGCTCAGGTTGGGACTTGGCATGGAGTTGACACACAAGCCACACTACATGCAATAGTTTACTTACACTTCCTCTTGCTGAAAATAATTACATTTGAATTCTTCTACATATAGAATCACATAGCCTTTTTTTTTAAAAACATTACATGTTTTTTAAAAACATGTAATGCTGAGTATTTTAATGCTTTCTAGTGTGTTAATTTTTTGTTGTATAGATCATCACTTTAGTCTTACTCAGTTTCAGACATTACAAATACCTTTATTAAAGCCGTAGTAAGAACCACCAAATTTCATCTAACAACTGGTAAGTGGTACAACACTGTGCAGTGACCAAAAAACATGCAGAAATTTATAGTATGACAATGTAAAACATTTGGCCTCTAGCCCAGAGTATAAAACATTATCTGTCTCATAATTCTTTATTTACCTCCTGAACTGTCTCCATAGGCGGTGGAGGGTCCTTATTCCTGCAGAGATTTACAATGACCCATGTGACGTTCCGAAGGAAGGTGATGGGAATGGAGGGATTGATGAAGGACAGAAGAGGTTTGACAACTCCCAGTGATATGACATAATCTCTACACTGAGGACCATCACCTACGGAAATGAAAATTGTTGCAAAAGAAATTACATTAAAAATGGAAAATCTTGAAATGTATGCAATGACATGTTGGGATACTGAAATTCTATGTTTCCTCACCAATAGTCTACTACTAAAAGATCATATTTAATTAAATATACATACACACAGTCATGTATGTATACTGTAGGAAACACAAAATTTATCTGTTAATATTTTGCATAGCAAGTGATACTACTGTACATATGTAATTCTGGCCACATTATATATTTTTTAAAAAATTATATCAAGACACAGAATTCAGAGGAAACATAGTCTCTTATGATAATGCCAATGTTCAAAAATTCAGTTTCTAAAATGAAATGCTCCCTGAATTCAAATCATTAAAACAACAAGTTACCTATAATATTTCCGAGAGCCCAAACAGCTTGCTCACAAACATTCTGGTGTGGTGAATGAAGTAGTCTCAAGAAGAGGGGTACTGCATCTGCAGAATGCAAAGATTGGATTTGTTTAATACTGGATCTTGGTATATGAGCAACATTTTCACTGATTTAAACAGAACACATTCTCCACCACGCCTTATTCATGTTTTTATTATGAAGCATGCACAATACCTCAGTTAACATTTCTATATATATATATCTAGAGAAAGGAAAAATAGACTTGAGAATAGAATTATTAAACAACAATGCTCCCCACATTTAAACATTTCCCCATATTTCTCAAAGCGCTAGGCAGACCCTCAAGTATGCAGGTGTGAGGTTTCATGTCCTGGTAATTCAAATTTTCCAGTTATCCAGGATCACAACACAAACCAAGCAGAATGACATGCCTACTTGTGCAAACATGCTTCATATCTTGACTTTAAGAAAATAGCTTCCTCCCAAGAGGTGGATATAGTTAGTTTCCATATGCAGCGAAGATTTACGTCCATCTGCCAGTCCCAAGACACGTTTTAATTTGCTCTTATATAATGCCGGCAACATACCAAATTAAGGAAGTGGTACTGATTTTAGATATCATTCTCTGTGGAATTAAATATATTTGATAGAGCTAAGAAACCATCCCATTACTATTCCCATGCACTGTTTTCCTTCAGACAACCCATACTGTTTGAAAGACAGTAATTCTTGCAGCTATTTTTTAAATCTATAAATGATCATACTCATCCTATAGCCTAAATAAACTAGATCAATTTGTATACTGTTAGAGAGTATTTTTTCTTGCAGAAATAGCTTCAGAAATTTTTAAAAAGTGCAACACAGGTTGTGAGCAACTGAATCAACATTGTGTTGATAATGTAATGTGATAATAAGCCAAAAAACTGATGCGTTTTCCTGAAAAATACAGAGTGATGAAGAATAAAAACAACCTGAAATTCCTTCCCCACCCCAGATGAGTGATTCAGCCATTGCCTATAACTGTCAAGCTAGCAGGGACAGCAACACACTGTTGCTTAAGAACACTCACTCTTGTAATAATCATCCCACTTCCATCAGCTCAAGTGGAATATTTTAGCTTCCTTCTCACCAGTTACTGAGATTATAATTCAGCCATATATGCATTCAACATATTTCAGAGAAGAGGGTCAACTATGTAGTTTATGTCAGATTGCAATCCTGGTATGCTGTCAAAACCAGGAATGAAGTTATTTCATAATATCACTCAGGCAGGAGGACAACCTGAGAGAGCACGAGTTGAGGTTATCTGACCTACCACTCTCAAAAGATTAATTACTCCTGCTCCAAACTGGCTCCTACCAAGAGCTATTCTGTGCACACAGTACTTCTCTTTTGCTGGGCCTTCCAAGTACCATCTGTCCCTCCTGACTGCAGGAGGCTGCTTTCTTTTGTATTAAGGCTGCACCAGCCTCTTCTTGTAGCTGAAAGGGTCTATTGCTTTGTTTCCTCAAACCATTCCTTACCTAAAGGGAGAAGAGCTGGGAGACTGTTTTCCCTTAGTGAACTCCCAGTCAAAGCAGCAAGATTTTTAGATTAAACTTCATCCATTTTCTCGAGTTTTTGATTTTCTGATATCCTTTAAGTACATTTTCTTCTTTCAAGTATTAACTAAACAGACTTTGGGAGACACGTGTCCCAACTTGAACTTCTAGTAATTGTTCAGGTAACAATGCTTTTAGTTGTGCTGTACATACTTTTATTCTACTTTTAATTTTTTACTTTGAGATTTTTTCTAGATTTTTTTCCTGCAAAGTGAGTACTATAAACATCCGTTCTGTTAGATTCATTCAAACATGGTAATATTGTGGGACACAAAAAAGAAAGAAAACCATGACTAACCAATGAACAAGTTGAGAAGAAAGAAAAAACTTGGGAGTAGATTTTCAAAGGTACTTAGACACCAGAAAAGCAATCTAAAAACAGAGGCGCCCAAATCACATCAGGAATTTTTGAAACAAATTCAAGATACTGATTTTTTTTTTTTTAATTAAAGCTTTTGGATTTTTATCCAAAGCTCATTTTGGTAAGATCATTTTATCCAAAGTTTATTTAGGTTAATAATAATAATTATTCTACTGCTGAAATACCATAACTATACAGAATCTAATAATTAATGAATTATTTTATTAGCCATGGAAACATGCAAACCAGCATTTTTATTTGAAAGGCAGGTTCATACACTTAAAAAAGTTAAATAACTAAGTCAACATTTCCCCATATAAAAATCGGAATATGAGTAAAAAAAGACAGTTTATTATATATTTCCTTACCTATAATCTACTGTTTAATGACAACATATTGTATTGTATTTAGCATAAAGGTGATTGTTTTAAGATAAGTATTCTTGTCCATAAAAGCTACAGAT
This sequence comes from Rhipidura dahli, assembly GCA_013399225.1. Lineage (NCBI taxonomy): Eukaryota > Metazoa > Chordata > Aves > Passeriformes > Rhipiduridae > Rhipidura > Rhipidura dahli. The sequence continues at coordinate 519,253 of VXAC01002934.1, read as the reverse complement.
ACAATCCCGAAAAATGTATTTGATTAATTTATCTTCAATTAACTTCACAGTTTCTTTCCTTTCTCACTGTCTGGTTAAACAAGAATTGAAAGCAGCACAACAAACTTGTGTGTACAGGAGATACTAATCATACAGACAAGGAAAGGATGGTAATTTTCTTAACAATATATTTAAATGTGCAACCTTACATAACTGTATGTATTTAACAACTTTAATAAGATTTATGAACATACCTTTGAGGTAGAAAGAATTAATTCCTAACTTAAGTGCTAGCCACAGAGCAATTAATGGTACACGATTTCAGAATGAGAAACAATAACTATGACAAAAGTCAGTCCTATCATCTGTCATTCTCTATCCTCTTTATGGGAAAATCCTGTCTGGGATCCTTATCATTAATTGGTAGTGACAATCAGATTAATGTTTGAGAGCAAATGTAGAATATAATGATAAATCTTTAGGACAAACATGTATTTATTACTTCAATGGTATCGATAAGAAATGGCATTCATTATCCGAATACTTCCTTTTGTATTTCCCACAATATCCACTGCCACTGCCTCCTCCCCAAAAAAAACAAAGTTGGAATACTTACTTGACTGTACAACAGCTTGAGTCTGTGCAGAAGTGCCTGATGCTATGTTAGTCAATGCCCACGCAGCTTCAAATTGTAATGAAGGACTGTAATGAAATAATTTTATACTAGTAAGTTGAAACATGATCTGAAGACTATTTTAATGTTCATTTCAGTATTACTAGCTGTATCAATCTGAAATACTCTACATATAGGCAGCACCATTGGGCTAAAATTTTAAAACCCCCAGCATCTAATCCTGGACATGCCACGGGAAAAGCTGCAAGAAAAAAGATATCTTGCATTCTATGACTTTTTGTAAACCATCCATCACTCTGAATTAGTATTAGTAACAAAAAAAAAAACCAACCCAAACAACAAATTAAACTTGATTCTTCCAACATTACATTCCAGATCAAGTGCAAGCTGGTATATTTGGATACAGACATTTTTCTGCTCCATCACAGACAGGGGAAAGATCTAGAATCAGTCTGAAAAGACAGCATCACACCTGCCTTATTAAATACAGATAAATTAGTTACAAATGTCATGAAAGCTGGCAGGACATCTCTTCCAAGAGGCCTGTCAGCTGTTGTCTATGCCAATAGCAGTTTAGTAAAACAGTTTGCATAAAAAGTGCTGTTCAAGCAAATACTGAAGGTTAAGAGTTGTACAAGCTACAAAAGGGTTTACCACCCGTGGTCATTAGCACAACAGTAAGTGTCTGGATTTAGGAAGAACAGAGAGTATTTACTGTTGGATGACTTTCATTTCCATGTGTTTTGTGTCTTTGTTAGTCATGCTTAATATATAGTCAGAGTACCTGCTTCTTTTAAACTTTTTTGTGTATTAATTTCCAAAGCAATTTGAGGTTTTATTGGGGATGGGATTGCAAAAGAATTAACAAGAGGTAAAAACAAATTGTACTTGTCAACAGCTACCTATAAAACTCTAAATTTTAGGACCAAGTGCATTAAAATTCTAGTTTTAGGTTGTTCCCTTTTTTCCTTCTCTCGTGATAAGCTTTCAAGTATAACATGAACAACAGCTTTAATGATTTGTTATGCAAAGTCTTTTTAGAGTTTAACTCAGCTAAATATTATATAGAAATCATGATTAAAAGGACTGCTTAAAAATGTTGAATTCAATTTTGAAAGACTTATTAAGCATTTACAAATGTAAATCATACAAAAACTAGCAGAAAATTCAAATTAAAAGAATTTACAAAGCACTGAACCATGTGCTTCTAGAGAAGACAGGCATTCATGACCCATTTTAAAATGCTTTCCTGATTTGAACGTTATTGTTAGCTGCCTTCTATGCAACTGTTTTGTTAAACAAGCTAGAAAAAAAAACCCTACTCAGAGTCTGTATTTTTGCAGCCATCAAAATACACCAAAAATACCAAACCATATTTTTGAAGTTCCGTGCTCTCATAGCTACAGAAGTAACATTGAAAATGGAAATAATATAAATACATTTATGTCTGCCTGAGATTAAAGACAGGCTAAAATATTTACCTCAATTGTGTCAATGCTCATCTACCTGAATCAGGGGCTCATGCTTTGTTGAATATGGCATGTTTTGTTTCCTATACATCATTAAATCCTTGCAAGTACCTGCTCAGTGTTCTCTACCTTCTTTACTGAAGCTCTTTTTTTCTAATAAAGACTCAGAGAACATGCTCAACATGTTCTACCATCACACAAGAGAGCAGCAGAGAGCCAGAAGGAAACACACCTTGCAGTGAGAAGAAACCAGAAACTTAAAGTAATCATCTTAATGAAAAAGACAAATGTATTCTGGAAAAGACCAGGCATGTTCTCTGCCTTCATGCAAATACACACAAGTCTATGGCAGGTTTCTTAAAAACAGCTGGTAAAAGGCTGAAGTATTGAAAACCAATGAGAAATGTAGCAAGGTTTTTTCCATTAGCTGGATATACTCAAACAATCTCTAAAAAAATTACACATCGTTTCAGTGGCAGAATAAATATTTCTGGAAAACTTGTGATTTACCATCATGGAATGTGATCCACTATGTCAGATTATATGGTGCTGAAATCCTCAGTTTCATTTCAAATAATGATTTTTTTTTGGGGGGGGGGAGAGGAGGTAAAGCAAATTTCCAGTAACAGTGAACATTTTTAAAAGAATACTTGAATACTTACTTATCATCCCTTTCTAGGCATTTTACCAGAATTGGTAAAATTCCAGATTTTATTAAGTCATCAATAGGTGGATTTCTGTCACTGGATAGGAGTTTTCTGTGAAATTAAAAGCAAAAGTAAGTACCTTTCATAATGAAAGATGTGTATAAATTGTTTCTGTATCTTTATTTATTTTTACCTTGCAGCTTGGACAGCACTCAGTTGGATCACTGGGTTGTCACTTGTAGCGTTCTGAAAAAATAGTTTAAAAACCCAATAAAAACTAAAAATGCATAGAACACACCTCTTTAGTTTAAAAAAAAAAGTTAAATGTAACATACCTGCAATATAGCTTCTAGTGTTACATTTTGCTTGAAAAGAAAAAAACAGGTTTTAGTAATTTTGCTGATAAATTATAGCCTTTCTGAACACTTAATACAAGCCAACTTATTTTAACAGTGTATCAGTTCATAAATTTGCTTTCAAATAACTGCAACACAACAGAACACACTGTTTAGAGAAAACGCCAAAGCTTTAAAAATAATTCCAGAATCAAGGAACTTACTGCTTTGAAGTCAGCATCAACATCAGAATCTTCTAAGCTTTCCTCTTGAGGAACATTTCTTTTTTTCAAAAGATGTTCATCTCTTTTGTTCTGTAAAGGAATGACAAAAAATAAGGCCACTTTTAATGCTTATTAATACAGGGTGATGATACACAATGAACCCTTTCAACATGTAAGTAGAGATAAGGTTTCCTGTTTTTAAAGGCATTTGTAACTGCAAATAGAATCTGCATTATTTCAGCTGTAAGAATCTGGCAGCTTGGTAATCAGACAGATCTACGACAATCCATGACATTTGAATTAATTAAAACTTACTGTTTGGGGATCGGTTTTCCAACAGACATTTACAATACTCATAGCTCTGCATGACATTAACATTTAGCCACACATAACAGAAATTCTTTTTCAGTGTACAATTATTTTTTAGCTAAACCTGTTTCAAAGCTCCCTGGTCACATTTATTTGCATCTTGTGTGTAAAGTAGCTTGCTCCATGAACACTGGCACTTGCAGTATTTTCTACTCATGCTGTTAGCCTAATTTCTGACTAAAAACAAGACACCCTCCAGTCTTAGCTCCTTTAAGGAATTACAGAAGAACAAAATTATCTTTTCAGTGGTAAAGTACCCATTTAACATTCCCAATTTAACAAATTTGAAGACACAGAACTGTAATTTAAAAAGAAAGAAAACAAATAATCAGTTGTTTACACTTTTTTTACAAATTTAAAATGTATTAGAAATATTATACCAAAACTATGAAATGGTCTCTTCTAAATTTTAGACTTGATATTTTCTTTGGTATGTCTAGAGGTACCAAGTCAAAAGAGGCAACGGAAGATGATGATGCATTATGTATATCTGAACACCTTTTTATGTTTGGTTTTGCTTTTTCAATAAGCATATTAAGATTTCATTCGTTAATGATGCAAAATGTTGAAAAAGAGTAAGAGCCAGCTCTAACACCTAGAAGAAATCTAGCATACTAGCAAGGAAAGGCAGGCTTTTCAGTCTCCAATTATCTGATAACCACACTACTCACTAAAGAGATTTTATTAAACCACACATTCTTTGTAATATCTAAAAAAGCCTCTAAATAGAATGATGTATTGAAGGGTCCGCAATATTTTATTTTATGTTAAAAAAACCCAGCAGTCCTAGGTCCAAAATTTCTTGCTTACATTTTAGACATCTTAAAAGAATTTAAAACAAGTCTGAAATCCCAAGCAGTACATTTTTTTTTAGATAAGACAATACTAAACAACAAACAAGCACCAGAATAGCCTTTAATGCAGAACACAACATCCCACAGTCTTAGCATAGTTTAATTTGAGTCAAGTTTAAAGAAACTAGATCCTCAAAGAGTGTGCAAGACCACCTAGACTGGCTGTGGCAGCCTCTCCAGAGCCGTGCAGTAATGGCTGCATATACGGATCACATCCATACAAACAAGCACCACAGGCATTTTGTCAGCAAGTGGATCTGGAGAGAGGGAAGATGGAAATGAGCAGGCAGTTAAATGCCGAGAAAGTAGTGCTATGCAGACAAACTGCATCATGCAGGAACACAGCAACAGATGGATTCTCCAAAAAGACCTGTAATGTATTTACCTGATTTTCCCATACCAGACACTGAGCTGAACAAGAGCCTGGTTCTCTCCTATTCCATTAAGCCTTCTATACCTGCAGACACAACTATCCAATTCCTTTGGCAACACAAGTGTACCTCAGAGAATGCCTCCTACTGTTAATGTTAACCAAACGGAGTACAAGTAACAGTCCATGCTCCAAGGCCAAGATATTCCTCCCCCTTAAGAGACAGAGAGGAACTTCACGGGACATAAGTGACCGCAGACTGACACTGCAATTTCTTAGTGCAGGCAATGTCTTCAGGCTGTCAGTCATATGGTACAATGGGCTCGAGAAAAAAATACCTCAGCCAAGGAAAGAAAGAAGAAGCGAGAATGCTCCTGCAGATACTCACTGTTTGCAGGTGGCTGGGTTGAAAAACAACTGTCAAGAACCAATACAGAGGTGCTTTCACAGCAGCCTGAGGCAGAGGATAGTACTTACTGAGAAGTACTAAAAGTTTCTATTCTAATTAGCATTTCTTATAAAGTCAAAGTGTTCATGAAACCTTCCAGTCCTAAACAGTGTCTCTAGGGCTATTTGAAACAGCTCTGTTCATCTGCAAGTGTCCAATCCCTGGACAGCTAAACTCCTCTCTCCAATCACTCCCTTACATAAGGTAAAAGAAGATGATTTTCAGCCTGCCTTAAAATGCTTGTATTTTGACACATTGTAGCAAACTGAAAAAGGTTTTGCCTAAATGAAAGCTCCCGCTTCTTCTGCAGGCTCCTGTGGTGAAAACAAAGACAAATGAGCATAGCTGGATAGGATACAGCTGTCCTGTTCAAAGCCGGGTGAGATAGCCCTTTCAAAGGTAGAGACATCAGAGTGGAATCTCTGATGAAGGGTAAGACCTCGTCACAAACAAAATCCAGCAGGTCTCCTTCTAAAGTGATCTTCAACACTGCCTGAACCACATGTTCGATGTACAGTAAGTATGAAAGTTCTTAAACAGCTGCTGACTGCTGGTTATAAGCATTGCCAACATTATGGTAGAGATCACTCTACAGCAGCCTACAAAGGTTTTCATACAAACAAAAGGCACTGGCAAATATGCCAAATGAATAGATGACAGTAATGATACCAGGAGTGCACTTTTTTTTATCCAGTTTTAATGACAGATGCCCATCATTTGCTTCACTGACAGTGGGATGGTCAAGCTATATGAACAGTAAGTTATGCAAGTCCTGCAGATCCTGGTACTTCTTTTGTTTATCTTCTTGGAAGATGGCTACAGGATTTAAAAAAAAAAAAAAAAGGCATACCAATGCAAGCAAGTTTCAAATGATTAACAGAAGACTCCTTGTGAGTAAAGAGAACATCCACCAAGCTCTATGCTGCACTGCACTTAGTACTATGGGACACGGCCAGTGGGATGCTCTAATGGAACTGTGAAGCCTGTCAAATATAAATTCTACATCTTTTTCAGCACTGGACATGCAGGAAAGCTCTATGAAGAATATTAACTGTTAGGAGGCTTCAAGATTAAAAGGGAAAAGAAAGAAACAAGAAAATATTTGCCCACAGGTAACAAATATCATTTCAAAATGTTTCTTTAAGTCAGGGGAAAGTTTAGGAACTCAGAAGCCAGTCAAAGTCCTCATGGCACAAAAGATAATTATGCTTCAGTCTTCTGATTTCTGAAGCAGAACTTCAATAACGTATCAACATCAGGAACTGGAGTTCCTAATGCTAGCCAGTGTTAGATATACTCGCAGATGACAACAAGCAGCTCTTTCCCCTGCAATTACATCCAAGGAAAGACTGAGGAATCAAGCCAGTGATGGAGGTAGATTCAGGTTTTCTGGACTTCTCTTTTAAGCTACCACTGTGACAGGCTGAGCTGAACTGCTAGGTTCTACTTACACAATCTCCAATTCCGGTTTTAGAGGGTGAGTACCTGTCATGGTGCATCATAAAAAAAACCCAAAATGCCTACTCCTCTAACCTCATCATGCTAAAGGGATGCTCTGAAAACCTCTTCTGAATATCCTTTTAACAAAAGGTTTCTTAGGTGGGCTATGTAGCCTAAGTGAGCCTCTACTAACAGCTCTTGGATATGAATCTGGGGAAAGAGTTAACTTATTTAATGGTAGGGAAAGGACCGTTAGTTGGCTCTACTTACTGCCTTAGAACTCATTAACATCTAGAGAGATTTAAAAAAGCCCTATAAAACTGTAAAAAAGCTGAACAGGTCAATCTGATGATTCTACAACCCATGGATATGAGGCCACTTGCATGCAAAGGCAGTCAGATTCCAAGATTCTTCTTCAGATAAAGCACATAGCTACAGATACACAGTTAGAAGATGTAGGCAACTTTTCTACATTTGAGTTGTGCTAATTCACTTTTGTCACAACAGTAAGCAATCACAATGTTCCTGTTTGGTTAGTGCTCATCTGTCTCAGAAGAGGAGTAGATTGACTAAAAATAAATACCAGTGTATGGCCTAAGCCCTAAGTACAGATTGCAAAGATTGAGGCCTCTTAATTCAGGGAACAGCATGGTCTCACCAAAATGGATTCAAGCAAGCCTCCAAAGAATTTCTTCACAGCCCTTTTCAACTAAGCCTCTAAAAGAATCCATTAGGAATGTAATTTTCCTCTTAGGGTATTGTTTTTAAATGAATCAGTTAAGACAGGGTAAATGCAAATTCTTTTCCAGGAATTTGTGCTACTAACACTTGATAGGGAAGCTTCCAGATGAACATACTAACAGTGATTCAGCATCCCTGTCATTGTATTCAATCTTCAAACTGGTAGACTTATATTATGTGCTAAAATATGTTCTTTACAGTGAATAAAAAGCTATACATACACACTGAATTGGAGAAGACATGTAACTGATGCAAGTTTTACTACCCTGAAACTGAAGATTTTTTTTCTTTTGGATTTTCAGACTTACTGAGAATCAGAAAAATATTTTTCCCACCCTAGCACTCCCAGCAACATGAAGACAGACTCCCTTCTTCAAGGAGTCTTCTACTTTATTTAGGAGCTACCATGGACATACACAATCTTATTTAAGCAAGATCAGAGTAGAAGCAAGGACAGTATGCCAGGGAAAGATGTAAAAAAAGGCTTATGCCCATGACTCTTTAATCCACCACTTATTTAGCAAATAATTGCTCTGCCTTACACCAAACTTAATTGGCAATTAGAGCTTTCATGAGCTCATGTCTATGAGCTCCCAGGGGCAGCTGAGTTTGCCAAGAAAGCCAAAAATAAACCTTGTGAGAGATCGTGGAAGTTCTTAGGATTCCAGTTAGCGGGCCAGTATCCTGTGTTTCTGCTGAGGTTAGGAGTGCTAAGGCTTGAAGGGTGACATCTAACTCAAGGACCATATCATTGACCTGGCTAAGGACTACTTTTCCTTAGGCACACTAGTGGCCCAAGTCAAACTTCATCCTCAGAGAAAGCCAAGCACCCAGAATCAAAGCATCGCTCAGAGCAATGGAGTTACAGGATTCCTTTAGATATAGAACCCTAAACAGAATCCCAACCATTGCTCATCCACCCTATGTCCCTTTAGATTGAGACTAATAGACTAAGCCAATTAATTCCAGGGTTCCTGTTATTAACAGAGCAGCCTTCAGGCTTCTGTGATGCTGAAACCAAGTGATAAACACTCTAAATCAGATTTCACTGAGACACTACACTGGAAAGTTCTATATTCTAAATCCTGATGCAGTCTCCATCACCAAAACTCCCTTTCTGTCAGGAAAGGGAGATGGTTATTATTTAAGCTCTCAGGCTTGTTTCTATACAAACATAACCAGAGACCAAGACTATTTATCCAGAAAAGTAGCAGATCCATTCTCAAAATGCATACAACACAAAGCCAACATGGAATCAGTACAAGGGCACCTGACCATCAGGAGTGTCATCTGACTGGCTCATGATGCCAACCCATGCCTCAACCTGGAATCTGCCAGACTACTGCTACCCTTTCATGTCAGACAGCTTTGTTAACCTAGTTAATTAAATTCCTAAGCAAACAATAAAAGACTGGGAAATAAAAAACTGGAAAAAGCATAGTTTCTTCTTGAATAACAGCCATGGTGGGAAGATAGTGAATAGAGATAATATATTCTTGAAACACAGAATGTGTTGCAAATGCACCTTGATGTCTGTAATTTCAAGAGAATAAACACCTCACACTGATGCATGCAGGAATTGTTTACTACTGTTCAAAGCCATGATTTTTTATTTATTCCATCTTACTAAGCAGAGATGTGAGCAACTTCATCAGATCAATTCCTTTAATATTTATATCTACATTGATTCAAAAGACAAACACATGACTGTGTAGTGCTTCAACTGTACAGATCAAGAATATACTCAATTTGTCTCTTTTCTTCAAAGCCAGGTGTACCTGCAGCATCTGGGTAGTTGAGATGAAGAGAAGACATCCCTTTGCTTTGAAAAGGCATCAGTGGATTACTAAGGTCATGCCAATAAATGTCCTGAATTTGGGATGCTCATGCTAGAGTAACAGTGTTAGCTGTAATGATAAAGACTGAAGCAATGATACTACAACATATCCTTTCCACTGCTGGAACTGGATAAAACACATCCCTCAACATTTCAGTCTCAATTCCACACCAGAAGCAATGCTACAGAATCTCATCTGCCACAGAGCTCCCACAGCAAACCAGTTGCCCACCAGCACCAGCTGAGTTGACATATGCTGAATTTATTGTTAAAGCAGATTTCTTCTGGTCACTGCAGTGACGATTTTCAACCAACACTCCAGAAGAACACCACTTCCTGTATTTAAGAGTGCTGCAGCTGCTGTTGACTCTTCATTTACAGTCTGACCTACATCCAGTGCTCAGGCTTCTCCTCTAAATGTGTAACTGATCTTTGCATGTGCAATTTTCAGTAAGAAGTCACTGTCAGCTCATAGGCTTCCTCTCATTTTCACTCATGTATTACTGGCACATGCAGGATTCCTTCCACACAGAACAATCCCTTGCCTTAAGTGTCTGACTTGCTCCCCAACATGCTTCTGTAATAAATTGGCCTTGAAATTATGACCTGTTACAAAAAGCAATTTTAAGAATTAAATTAAAATTAAAATTCTCACTTTGCACTGCAAAGCTCTCTCCAAAGACTGCATTGGAATGCTCACACTCCAGTTCAATTTAAAGAGATGTATAAGGATATGCTGCACTAGCTAAAACATCTTTTACAGCTCTGGTTTGCTAGCAGGCACAGGCTGCCCAAGTGCTATGAATGAATCTTTCCAGATTTCAGTTATACAGCAAGTTTTACACCAGTTCTGAACAAACAGGGCCTCTAACATGTCAGCATACACTTTCATTGCTGATCATCTTCCAGTCATCTGCATTAAATTCTTTGACTATAATAGTCTCAGGATGAATCTTAGAAATATTTACTTTTTATAATGTAATGAGATAGAGAAGTTTTTCTGTAAGACCTGAAAAAACAAAGTTTTTTTTTTTCAAGAGGAACAGCAGAATCCCAGGAAAATACTAGCACAAGATTTTTTGGTTGCTCCTACACAATCAAGTGATAAGTGCAGACACAATTTTTAAAAACAAGTCAAGCTGATTTCTGTCAACATAATTTAGATTTACAAACCCTTCACTTTGATTTTAGCAAGGATTTTGTATTCTCAGTTTGCAAATAATGAAAAAAAAATTGATGGAATTCGGTGGGTGTACACTCCTAAGCAAGCACCACTCAAACTGTGAAGGATTCAACTGGCAAACTGGAGATAAGCATCAAGTGGGAGATCAAAAGAAGCTTGGCCTATACCCAGAATACTCAAACCAAACACTTATGAGGTCATTAATGAAAATAATAGAAAATACAGGTTATACCAAGCTGGAGAGGCCCTGAAATATACTGGGGAACAGAATGGGAAAGCCTGAAAAAAGCAAATGTAATTCAGAAGTCATTCAGAAACATTAAAAAAATGTTAAATCTGCATTTATTTAACTATGCAAACAAAACAAACAACTACATTTGCTTTGTGGTACTCTAAGAAGTGTACAAAGGATATAACGGATCACAGACTCTGTGCCTGTCAACAACATACTCAATTTAAAGAGGAATACTGTGTAAGAATAGTTTTTCACTGTTCCATTTAAACCTCAGCTGCATCCTGCCTCCTTTCAGATTTCCACACTTCCAGAAAAATACAGGCAATTTGGATCTGAGAAGCAGCAACAAGTCAAATCTAAGAAAGAGAATATTCAAGAAAAGGGTGAAGAACTGAAGGTGTCTCAACAGGATAAAGCTAAAGGGACCAGTATATCTTCAAATAGACTGAAGGTACCCAAAGGCAGATAAAAGTTTTCCCCTTCTCTTAGCTTGTAAAACATCCTTCAGGAGCAAGTCTTTGAGGTACCTAGAAAGGCTGTTGGAAGACTTATGAATCACAAGGGTGTAACAAATGCTCTAATTAGGCAGAGCTGTAAACAAGATCAGCTCTCATACTCATGATCTTCCCGGCCATACTGACATTTTCCCAATATAGCCAAAATTTGACCCCCAAATTAACTCCCTTCACAGCATGGAAGCAATAATTTTTAGAAAACAAAATAAAAGAACAACCTCACTTTCTTAATGCTGAAACTCTCCCTTTTTCCATTCAGAGATTTTAAACATTTGAACAGCTGACAGCTCCACTGTAATAACTGGTACAGAAACTGAATGTAGATTATTTTCAAGTGAGACACAGAAGTAAAGCAGTACTGCTCTGTTGTAGTGAGCTTCACAAATTGAATAAGAAAACTAAATTAGAATCCACAGTGAGTATTTAAGGAGTTTACATATACTCTATATAAGTAACACAACTGATAAACAAAAGCAGACTCACCTTCCGTAATTCAATTGTAACTTCATTTCTGTGTCTTCTCATAGTCTGTAAATAGAAACAAAATCATTTGTATGTCAAGAAAGTAGTATTAGCTGTTTCTAGGCAAAAAGTGCAGTTATTCATCAAAAGACAAGGAAAACTGTGCATAATTTATAACTCCATCTTTCCTATGAGGATGCACATGTTTTTTTGTGATGTTTTGCTTGGGTAGGGGTTTTTTGGTTGGTTGGTTTGTTCCCTTTTTTTTTTTTTTGATTATACACCTTACAAAAAGCTTTGTCATAAACCACAAGTGTCCCAAAGGTACAAAATATTGACTTCCCCATGGAGTTTCACTAGAATGATTCTCTAGGTGTTTATATGTGCAGACCAAAGGCAGCAGTAAATCCAGGTTAGACAGACAATCTCATACTCCCATATAATCACATTCACAACCTAAACATACAACCTATACCAGTTCTCTGGCCAAAATCAATCATGACTGACAGAAGATGACTGAGCTCAATGCAACAAGATCAATCAGGCTTGTGGAAAGAAGAAACAAAGAAGTACAGTGATACTGAGTCTCCTTAGGATCCATAGCCTAAACACTGCAAAGGAAAACCAGCCCATAAGCATCTCGACTCCTCAAAGATACTGGGCACTCAGAATGCATTCCTGACAATGCTGCTACACCTCTTATCTAAGAGAGACCAGAAGACTGAAAAAAAATTTTAGCCTACTGAAGGCAATCTCCCTAGGTTCATTTAACAATCAGTGGAAAAGACATGCACCATCAGAATGCAATTCAAAGGAGAACAGGAGTGGATGATTGCTGGCAGTTCCAGCAAGATCACCCACACTAACTAAAATTAGCCTTTTAAAATACTTTCTACGTCCTAACCTTGCTACTGACCTTCACTGCCACTATCATGTTCCTTTTGAGTTAGGGCAAAGAACTCCCAGCGAAAAAAGTACCAGTGAAGACCAGCAGCATACAGCAAGCACCAGCACTCCCCATCAGCCATCTAAGAAAATATCACACATGCTAAAGATGAAACACAGATAGAAGAAATCAGATTTCACACTATGAATGTATAGACATACATGCAATAGCTTCACTGTTCTCAGCCAGTATGCATAGCAGTACTTGTTTCATAGAATCATAGAAAGGTTTGGGTTGGAAGGGACCTTAAAGATCTTCTGGTTCCAACATCCTTGCCATAGGCAGGGATGCCATTCACCAGATCAGGTTGCTCAGGCTGGCCCCATCCAGCCAGCCTTGAACACTGCCAGGGATGGGGCATCAACAACTTCGCTGGACAACCTGTGCCAGTGTCTTACCTCTCCCTCAGTAAAGAACTTCTTCTTGACATCTGAGCTAAACCTACTCTCTTTCAGTTTAAAAACATTGTCCCTTGTCCGGTCACTACCTGCCTGTATAAAAACCCTTTCTCCCTTCTTTTTATAAGCCCCCTTAAGGTACTGGAAGGCTGCAATAAGATCTCCCTGAAGCTGTCTCTTTTCCACTCTGAAATTCATTATCTTGGGTTCACTTGAGAGTAAAGAAGGCTTGTCTTCCTGCCCACTGCTTGATTAACCAGCTCACTCATGTAAACATGGACAAAATTCTCCTTTTACATCTACAAGGTTGAACTGTACTACTTTAAACACAGCAAGTCCTCATTACAGTAAGAAGACACCCGCACCACAGCATCTACCAGAACTGCATGTATCTCCCCTTCTCATCATTTTGGTAAACCATTTGATACTTGTGACCATCTGATTTGCTGCAACAGCTCAGTATGATAAGGACTGGACAGCTGGGGAATGGGAGGGCATCAGGTAGGTTCATTTGTCTGAATAAATGAAGAACACAGTAAGTCATCAGATGCAACTAGCAAGACCAGCCATTAAAATTTCTTGTTCTATTAGAACTTCATATTGGAATAATCTTAATAACTATGTCAAATTTAAGGACACTATACAGCCTTAAGTTTTTCGACACTTGTCCATTACAGCTGCCTGCCAGTACTTAAGCAGAATACAAGAGAGCTGGAGAGGGACATTTTACCAGAGCACAGAGTGATAGGACAAAGGGGAATGGCTTCAAACTGAAAGAGGGCAGGTTTAGACTAGATATTAGGAGAAATTCTTTACTGTGAGGGTGGTAAGGCACTGGCACAGGCTTCCCAGAAAAGCTGTGGATATTCCAAAACTGAGGTGATCAAGACCAAGGTGGATGAGGCTTTGAGCAACCTGGTCTTGTGGAAGGCGTCCTTACCCATGGTGGGAGGGTTGGAACTAGATGTCTATGGCTCCTTTCAACTCACATCATTCTGTGATTCTGTAACTCAGCATTTCAATTAAAAAAATGTAGTTAAACAATGTTGTAAAGTCTCCTTTCCTAGATCATTCTGTGTTCTAGACATCAAAACTCTACTGAACTTATCACTAGCAACACCACCCCACCTTCCCTTAAAATCTCATGTTTTATTCCTACTTACGTTAAATTTTAAAGCATACCCCATCATAATCAGTCAGCTTGAGTGTCCACTAGAATTTCCCTCTCCAAAATCCAATACTGTATGTGCTAAATTTGAAGTTTCAGTGATGTAACTGATGCAAGGCACAATTTACTTTTAGATTTGTTCCCTACTTACAATTTACTCATTTATCTATGCAATAATACTCTAGAACACTTACACTGAACAGAAAAGTCAGACTAAATCTGAAGCTCCTTGGGAGACAACAATAACATTTATCACTTAACACTCTTTTGGAAGCAGGGCAGATTTAAGAACACTTTATGCTGTGCTGAACAGTTCAGCAGCTTGATATTTTTGGTTTAGGAGAAAAAAAAAAAATACAGCGCAGTCCCAGGCACGGCATTACTACTCATTTCATCAATTTACTCTAAAACCTTCTCTAACAATGCTTTGACTAAAGACAGTTACTCAGAGTCAGCCATCCATAAAGTCTCTACTGGGAAGACTCTAAGCTTCTTTCTAAGGGCAAATAATTCACTCAGATTTTCCATTAGGGTTTTATCTTTGTCTCATACTTCCATTACTTCAGCCCCTCTGATCCTACCCTATTACAGTTCTGTCTCAATATTTTTTTACCTTTTTTGTTTTTTTATCAAGCTTATCTTCAAAATATTTCACTACTACATTACAGTTTTCACATTGATTCTCCCATCTTATCCTCATTTAGAAAGCTACCACTCTTACCATAGATCTTCTGAGCTCTAATACTCTTAATGCAATCTCCATAGTAGCTGGGTTTTATCCTTTTAGCTGTCCTTTTGTATTTCCTTTTAAACTTACTATGAGTGTTTACTCTTTTAAAGCAGCTATGGTACATTTCTTTTCACCTTCCTCCTTTAAAAGGCAGAACAGGCAGTACTCACCAGTAAGTCCAGTGCTGCCTCTGCATTCATAGAGCAAGCAGGTTGATAACTGGGCTATCAGTCTTAACTCCATGGAACCAATGAGTGTTATCTGCCCCTCACTAAACTAAGGGCTCCCAGTCTTAGAGTCTCCTGCTAGCACAGCATCTTAAAAAAAAAAAAAATCTGTTTGTCAGGGTCATTAAGATCATCCAAGAATCAGTGATACAATGTTGGGACTAGAGTCTTCCTACAAGCATATGGGACTGAAATTATCAAATAGTCTGTGGAACATTGTGGCAGTTAAACTTGGTTGCCATGGCTGGGACATGATCAGTGCTCCTTGCTTGAAGCCTGCTGACACTATTTCTAACCTGACACTTCATGTCCCTGACACATGAGATGAACATTGCATATGAATGTATTTAAGACCACAGATTCCACTTCATTCATACTTGGCAATTGTGACAATTATAGACTGTACATAAAATAACACATGAATGCACTTTACATTGGCTTGATTACCTAGTTTTATTCATGCTGCTTACTGAGGATTTCTTCAGACTGTTACCCAGCTTGATTTTCTCCTCTCTACCACTGGAGCTGATACACTAGTGACAGATTGCTCTATGACAGACTCTGAATGTCTACAATTTAGTCATCCTTGCCTTCAAAGACCCAAAGCATGTTTTAACTTCATCTGATTACACAAAATGCAGGTATACATATAGCACTATATTCTGGATACTCTTGCTGGACTTTTGGAAGCCTTATTTTAAAACTTGCAGATCAAAAAGCAAAATTTCTAATCTTATCTGGTGGGGTGAGGTGGGAAGAGTGGAACAGGATAAGAGAGGAAGGTTGGCAAAGCCTGGATTTAATGCCCCAAAAAACAGATTTAAATGATTCAGAACATTTTTTGTCCTGATTTGGCATTTCTTGAAAGGAAAGTATTTAAAGCTTGTGTTTCAGACGAACCATTTTAGAAATACAGCAGGTCATCAGCACCTTCCTACAGCCTCAGAAGAAGCACACATATTATAAAATAACAGCATATAAAAGAAGCAGTTTTAAGTACCACTGCTAGCTTCCCTTCAAGGAATCATTACCACTGTAAGCAGAATAACACACTTTTACACAACCTGCAAGACCCAGCATGCAGGGAACGGACAGGCATTTACAATAGATTTATACAGTAGTAGAAAGGCTAAACATTAGGTCAGATAAAACAGAGAGTAGAGACAACATTATTCTGCAACTTAAGCCAGGATTTGTTCCCAGTTACCAGGCTGGGAGGACATCTGCTAAAGTCTATAGATACCACAGCAGCTGAAGCCTAGCAAGAGGTTATCAATGGATCTAATACAGCGTTTGACATCCACAGCTTCTGACTATCGTCACTTCTCAGCATAATGAACTCAAACAAGAAACTTCATGGAACACTGAAACAGCACATTTCAACACCCCAAGCCAAAGCTGAACTGTTTCGCTGCATAAAATATAGAGACTCCAAATCTCAGAAAGGGAAAACATGGCATAGGCAAAATCCTACAAATCACAAAAACAATGACAGCTGCAGAATCTGAACCATGAGGACACTCCTAAACACAAGTTATTAACACACCATGCACGAAGTGCAAACAGTAAAAATGAGTAACTACCAGTCAGCATGTACTATTAAGAAACAAGAACACAACACTTATGAAGCTGTGCTATAACATTACATCTCAATTGTTATACATGACCCAAGTCAGACTTCAGTTCATAAGGCTTTTGTAACAAAAGATTTCTTCTCCCCAGTTAACCAAATGTAAGGAACAATTACTTACCAGTGCGTTTGACAGGCTGACACAACCACAGTAATGCAACAAGTACAGTAAGTCTTATTACAAGTCAGAAGTAGATGTTGAGCAATATTTCTAATTTCAAGTTCCTCAGCACTTTGTTATTGTATAAAATAAAGCATAACCTCTCCCAAAAGATGCTAGATGTTTTTTAGATAAATCAGTGTTTCACTTTCTGCAGAGGCCACCGAATTTCTGAATATTCTTCCAACACCAGATACAGAGTTACATAAAATGAACCTCTCCCTAACACCTTCCACTTGAAGGAAAAATAATTCCTAGTTCCCTCAAATCTGAAAATAATTCCATACGCCAAAGAAGAAAATTATTGCACACATTAGGGCTGCTGTGTTAAGGGCTGCAAAAGAACTTTGTTTCACCGTGATACAAAACACAAAAATACTAAGCTGACAAAAGGCAAGAGATTTAAGAGACACTAGACCTTGGGGAAAAAAAAAGAGGAAAAGAATGCCACAGTCCCTGTAAAACTGCCTTTTGACACACTCAGTGGGCAGAAGCAACAAAGAATACAGCTGTCCTCATCAGATCAATGTTTCAGATCTCTCACCAAGGGTGCTATCTCTCTCAACAAGAAGATGACAAGAAACTCAAAAGTTCTGTTTCAGCCACCTGTGGTGAAGGGAAATGTCTTCTTCATTTTTTCAGTTGATATATGTTTTATGACAGAACACAAAACTGCATAAACCTCCTGATATCAAAAGGCAATGGCCTCTGAAATGCTGAATTATCAGCGCAAACTGTATCACCAGCACATTGAAAAAAATATTTTTCAGTGACTAAATATTTGGAAACCTTTCAGTGAACCACACGCGTCACCAGTACCATTCATGAAACTGCATATGAAGGTGCACAGGATTAGTGCACGTGTTGAAGAGTCAATACCACTGCTGTCACACTGCCACTTGGTGCCTTACCATGGGCCATGCAGACCTTTCTGGAAAAAAAAGGATTACTTTGAAGTGTTGAATAATACTAAGATTCTAAGGAGGTAAGTCTAATAAGCTTTTTGAGCCTTTGTTTAACATAAAAAACATTTAACTGTAAAATAAATACATTAAACTACCTGAAAAGGCAACACAATCTTCTTCTGTAAACTAAAAAACCCCCAAAAACCCAAAACCAAGCAGCTGTACTTGTACATGAGAACAAGATAAGACACTTCAAAATTCTCTGTAGCAAATACGTAATGTAGCGTGTTGTACCAGAGTGAAGAGGAACAAAAACCTAAACAACCCCAAACCCTACTATAGTTATACAAGGCTACAGGAAAAAAACCTAATTCAAAAGGACAAAAATCACACCTAAGACAAGGCAGTTAGAATAGTCTTCCATTTATGAAAGAATGATTTAAAACAATGTTACTACTCTAAGCAAGATCAATCTCATTCACAATTTAGTATCAGAACTACTCTTACAGTTTCTGCTAATTTTAAGTTTCTACTTCACAACTAAAAATCAATTTGAATGATTATAAACACTTTGAAGTCCCTTAAGCATTTCACTTTTGGAATCACATAATTCTGGACACTGGGTAAGATTACTTCATCCCCAGTTACAGTACAAATCAGCAAGCCAGAACTATTTAAATGTGTGGATGATACAACTAGTCAGAAGCTCAGGTCATTACATTTTATTTTGTATGCTGGGATACAGAATCCTTAAAATTAAAAATGAAGTGTAAAGTACAAGGTGCTTAAAAATGTTCATTCACTGCACAGAAAAAATAATCAAATGCTGCAACAGTAAGTGGTATGAATTTTAATATTTTTAACTACTTTTAACTATACCGATTGTGGCAGAAGGAAGATTAAAGCACAACCAGCATTTAACAACTAAAATCTACCTACCATTGTAGTAACAACAAGATAGGGAGCTCAGAGTGGTGCTCATCCTGAGTATCCACCTCATTAAGTGGGATACCTCAGCAGTGTCCTCTTTTAATCAACACATTTAGACCACTCCCACTACAACTTGAGCAAGCACTTCCACAAAACATCAAAACTGAAGAGGCAGGAAGCAGATGTTTTTGTCCAGCCAGCACATCAATACTGCCAGCTGCCTCACAACCACCTAGCTGACTACCCCCACTCTCCTGCAGGCTGGCCAGCACATATCAGCCTCAAGCTAGCCCACGGAAGTGAGAAAGCCAGGACCATCTAGACAAGACAAACACCACAGCTCAATGTCAGCTTTGGCTATTCTGTGGATACAAAAGTTATGTTTCCAGGAACTTCAGTAAGATGTGCATTTAATTCCTTTGAAAATTCAGCTGTTAAATGGTGAGAACAAAAATCACTGACCAATTCTAATTTCTCTACATCTAAACATCATTAAATTCTTTATTTCTGGTTTTGCCTCTCAACATTGCAGAAACAGGTCTCAGAAAATCAGAAGTTACATGCTTAGAGGAAAGAGCTACCCTGAACACAAAGCTGGGTTAGTAAAGCAGCTGCTGGATTAAACATACAGGGTACCCAAACACCTTAGCATTTACAAGTCAGTTCTAGACTACTTCCACCTGCCTAACTGAAAGAAGAATATACTGGCCCAGCTCCAACAGCTGGATTGGATTTAACTAATGCCTTCCCTCTTGCATATGAGCATAACCCAGAGTACAATTTATATACTTCACAACATAGGTGCGGGTGCAAGACAGTAAAAAGTGGTTTGTATTGATGAAGTAAAACGTTCTTGCCTAGAAACTGCTTTACTGGCCTTTTTTCCTTATTCCTTCCCTGACACCTTTCAACAAGCACGAAATACTGCAAAGCACATGAAAGCCTCGGGAGCTGGGCTGGTTTAGGGCAGAAAAAACCTCCAAACAAATGCTTGTTTGTAAACAATTGATGAGATGATTAAGACTGTCAACGGCCTATCTTTGGTTTACATTAGAAGCTAAATATTCCTAATTTGCATAGGCATATAATTAGTATGTGTAAAGTTGAGATTTAAACTGATGATACTGTTCTACTTGTTCTGATATCAGCTGGCATCAGACAAAAAGCGACAAAGGGACATTGACAGAAGGTGATACTGCTGTTCTACCTGTTCACACATTCAAAGTGCATATAGCTTACTCCAAGTAGTGCAAATATATCACAATACAGGATGGAAGAATTCTGGGACTGCATCGCAATTATGTGAATGCAACTACTTAATCACAACTGGAGGAATTAAAAACAGTGATGCTCTGCACACCAATCCCATCGAGTTCTTTTGGACATGCAAAAAGATTTGACATCCATGCCAAAGTAAACCAAATGCTTAGTCCAAATTAACCCTCCTAGCTAGGTTTATTCCCTTAGTTATGAGCATCATGAGTCACTACCCATCTTTTTTCCCCCCAACCAGTGTATGTTGTTCTAGGCAGACTCTTCCTCCCCAAGCCCAATTTTAAGACTTACCTAATTACCAAGTGCTCCTAAATAAAGCTCCAAATTGTCCTTCTAAGAAAAAACGAGATTTTTTTTCAACCTGTATAGACTACAAAGTTAGAACAAGTTCACTTCTGGCTTTGTTATCACAGCTCCACATTAAATCATGCTGACCCAGTTAAAAATGCAGGCAAGGGGCATGGACTCCACAATACAAGCAACAGATCTACCAAAGCAGCCAAACAAAATGTGTCAGTACCTTGATCTGATACTCCAAGACAGTTTTATTGCATGTGATGACTATTTGACCTAAAAGATATTTTCTCCTCTGGTCTATTACATAAACTTTCAATTATTTTGCAGAAGATATTAAAACTTAGTTGAGAGTCTCTGTGTGCTGCAGAATCTTAGTATTTTAAAGGTTCCTTTCGCTTGTAACATTTAACAGGGTACCAGGTACATTAGGAGCAGAGTGCAGTATTTATGCTACTGTATTTTATGCCATGATTTGTCTGGGACCTGCGTTCCTCAGGGTTAATAAAGGCAACTGAAAGAAAACTAGTTTTTCTGCAGTTGGAGCTGCCATTTTTTTTTTAAATCCCCAGTTTGGGGCCCCTAAAATTAAGCCCAGCTGCCTTTTGTTAACCAGTCTGTGGCAAGATAATTCAAGTATCTGAACCTGGCTATCCTCAGCAAACTGGATGAATGAGAGATCTACCATAACTCTTTTACTTAGTGGTGGGTAATGACTCACTGAAGTCAGACTCTCATGCCAATATGGAAAGCCACAAACCTCCAATTATTACCGCTCATGATGCTGACTCACCTGAAAGCCCTATGGAAGCAGACAGAGCTGCCCATCCACATAGTCTGCTTCTGCTGCTTCAAAAGATTTTGGCAGAAAAGCAATTGCTATGTTTTATTTCTTACTAGCTCTTCTGTAAGGATATTCTTCGAGGTACTGATATCCTCTCTGAAGTTGTTTAACCTCCACACTGAGCTACTACCAGCAAAGAAGACCGAAGTGAGCACTCATGCTTTAATTCCCATATACCAATTACCCCGTTTACAAGTACAAACCTATCAAACAACTGCCAGGAGACTGGATTTAAAGCAATTTAGTTGGCTGCATTCAACACAAACTGCACCAATACTGAAGGACACAAAGCAGTATGGAATATAATCAACATTTTATCTGCTGGTTTGATATAGAATAAAAGAGCTGGAATTCTCTACTCAACATCAAAACTCAAGTAAGGAATACAGAGTGCAGTAGATTTCCAGTTAGTGCTGTTGTGTGAATCAAGGACATTATATCCTGTCAAATGGTTTACAGCACTTCCTTTCAGATGTAGATCTTAACACCGTTAATCACACCTTTACTGACAACAGACTAAAGACCGCCATGTACCCATCTGGGCAAAATGAACTCCACCTGAAGGCAAAATGAAGTTTCCAGGTAATCCCACAGCATCCCAAGATAAATTCATCACTGCACAACAGCTGGCCGGCACAAACCAACCAGGCAGGCAGCAAGGATCACCTACCAAGTCAAAGTACTACTTTTGTCCAGTGGCTCTAACACGCCAAGGAACCTGTCCAGAGAATGTCCCAAAAAGCAGTGGCAATGCAGTCACCTGCCATCTCTGTTTTGACAATGATCTACCTTGAAAATCTTAACTGCAGTGTTTGGTCATTTACGCTGCAGCCCAAAAGAAACTGACAGATACCTGCATCAAGTTTTTCTCCTCCTGTACCTTTTGGAAAGGGAAGGGCATACTGAAGTTTACAAAGATGCCAGCTCTGCCTTATCTAAATACTGCAAAATGCCAAATAAATACCAAGAATAGTGGATAAACAAGATAGTTTAATTTACAAGTGATTCCTATTCATACTTCTTTAGAAAGTTAGAAGATTAAGGCTTCTTGACACATTAAATAGGTACAAGGACTTGAGATTTGGTAGTTTATGTTATAGCAATCTGCTTTTGCCAGTAAACATTTCTAAAAAGGTAGGTAGTTATTCTCCAATGTCGCATGAGCAGTATAGTAAATGCTTTAGAAATTCCTGGAAACAAAAGCTTAACCTGTCCTTGAGGGAGAACAAATGAAGTACCTACACAACTCCTTGACCTCACCCAAGACATGATACCCCCTCTGTCCTATCCCAAAGTTTCTAAGCAAGCATCCCTCCCATCTTCTTATTGAGCAGGGAAAAGTAGCAGACATGTCTAGTCAAGCGGAAGACCTGACTGCCACTGCAAAAGAGAAGGAATCCCTTTTCCCTTCCATAGTCCAGAAGATTAGAAGAGTCTGAACCTGAGTCTAGAAGATGAAGTCAGGTATAGTTTCATTTTTTAATAGATGTTACCAGAAACCAAATCCACCATTTACTACCATATTTCACAGACAAAATACCATATTCACCTGTGTACCAGACATGAAAACAGCAGAGCAAAATTAGGACTGTTCATGGTAACTATATGCAAACAACTGACTAAAATTTTAATCTTCAGATCAACATAAAGATTTAAATACTTTTAAATGTAAAAAGTTATATCAAACTGTAGATAACCACTTTCAAGAAATTCATTACAAAATTAAGTGTCTGGTCAGAAAGGCTTCACAGATTTCTGGGCAAACACCAGAAGACCAGACATTCTTAAGCTTGCCAAACATTTATACTAGTTTCCCTTAGGAAGAAAAAAACCCAAAAAACCAAAACATACAAGGCTAAATACTAGCCAGATACCTTCTTGTGCAATCTATGTTTGAACAAAGACACTCCCTTTTCAGATACTTAAGCAGTCTTCAACTGTAATATCAAAGTACCTCAGACAATCATTCTGTGAATCCATGATATATTTATAAGTACCTCCCTGTGAAGTGGGTAAAAAAGTTTTGTTATTCCATCTATAAAATGGGAAAACAATTGCAATTTGCATACATTCACATGGTGTCATGGAAAAAAAAAACAACAATAAATCAACTTGCTAGAGAGCTAGGCTATATTCAACCACAGCAAGCTTTTTTTGGTATAATATTACATGGCTCAAATGAAATCAGATTTTCTTTGCTGTTTTTTGAAAGATATAATCAAAAGGCAAAAAAAGATTAAACATGTGCTAGCTGCCTAATTAAATCTATGAAGAGATGATTCTGCTCAAGATGCAAGAGAAAACAGCAAACCCAGCTGACAACGCAGGAAGAAGATGGAGCATTAGGAATTAGAATACACTCTAGCAACATCCCACAATCTTATGAACCTTGTCAGCTGCCCTTTTGATTTAATCATTTCAGTATCATGAATTCTAGATGCTTCTACCTCACTTTTTAATGTGACAGAAACACAGAATCTGTGTGCTTACATTACCTGAACATCTTGGGTATCATACTTCTCTCCCTGAGGATTCCTTAAGTTTCTCAAAATTCCAATTTATACATCCTTCCATTTAAAAAAAAGGTGCTGTCACATTGACTGCAAATGACAGTGCTCCTTGAACATCTCTTCTTGTCTGGAAGGTTGCTCTTCAGTGCTGTTTGGTCTAGTGATACATATATCTAGTGATATGAACTAGATCTCTAGTGATATGAACACCACATTCATCTTGCACACCTGGTGAACAGTAGTTAACAGGATCCTGATGAAGCACAGCAGGGCTCTCATTTCAGGATCCTCTCCTGACGTGGAAAGCCTTCTGTAAGTGGCTGAAAGTCAGATTTTTATTGCAGAGAAATCACTACCACTAACTTTGCATCTAACATTACAATTCTGCATGAAAAGAAGTGAAAGACCCTGATGCCAAAAAGCTGCATGCAAAGACAGTATCTGCTGGTTAGGGTGACTTCAGTTACCTGAGCAAGACACAACAATGTCTCTTGGCAGAATTCCATCAACCTTCCAACTTACACTGTAGTTGACTAAGAAAAGGCAAGGACTAGGACTCCAAGAACTGCAAACCTGAAATCTGACACTGCACCTGGTCAGAAATCCCTTACCGCACCTCTGAAACTTGGGCACGAGCCACCCTAACATCCTGTGTCACTGACCACTTTCTCCTCGCACAGATGAGCTCTATGTTGCACACCAGCAAGTTTGCAGTGGGGCTTGAACACTCAATAAAACACATCTCCATCGAGGCTTACAAGTCTTGAAAGCAATCTGTTTCTCCAAACTGATTTTGCAAATCATTTACTCTATCACCACTTCCGAAGTCCACCTGTTACTGAATCTGACAATAACTATGGGTAAAAACGCTCAAGGAGTCCTCAGCTGATGAGACATGACAGAGTATGAGGGAAATGAATAATTCACTAACATAGGTGTTTGAATAAAGAAGATACAAATCTCCTGTTCTGCAGCCACTAGGACATTACATATTCCTATTTTCTACTTGCTGTATTTTTTAAATAAACACTAAATCAAGTTGAAAGCTGACTGCAACATTTGCTTAGCCTGAGAATGGAAACAAGTGTCAGGTGACCCAGAAGAGACTCCCCAGCAGATTTAATGGTGCTAATCTGATTGTGAAGGGATAACAATCCAACAGTTAAATACCACTAGACAAGATATACCTTCTCCCCTTCACACTGACCTCTTTGAGCCACCACTGGTCTTCTCCAGATGTGAAGGGCTGGCTCAGGAAGCTAAGGGAGCAGAAAATTAAAGAAACATGAAGAGCTTTGCAACTACTTCACTCCAAGGCACAGACAGTTCTGATGCAGGACCAACTTTTTGGAAGAAACCAGTGCTTTTGACTACCCATGTCAAATTTTGTGAAATGGACTACAAAGTCCAGTTTCTGCTATTCAGAATATAATCAGGGATATCAATTCCGTATCAGAGTTTCCCACACCAGGTATTTTGGAAACAACTGACAGACTCTATTTTTGAAAAAGAGATTTTGGATTTCTTTTTCATTTCAAATCAGGTCAGCAGACAATTTGTCTTTACTACCTGATACATGCCGTTTCCTACTAATTCATTGCCTCCTCTAGCCTGTTATAAATTAGATGCCTCATTCCACTTCTAATCCCACTATAAATACAAATCTGATCACTTACTTGTAGCTGGTGCATCCTCCTAATTGCTGTCCTTTCATTTAACACAGTTTTAGAGGACAAAACATCCTGCTCGGATATGTGCTGGAACTGTACAAATATTATAAAAGCCTTAAAGAACTTACGTAAAAAATAGTTAAAGAGCTCTTTAAAACTAGTCTGTTACACTGCTTCCAGCTGTGACCAGACTTCAATATTCTACAAATTAAAAATCAATCCTTTAATAAAAAAAGCTTTAGAGATACCAGTGCCACTGCAGTAGTGTTAGAAATACACAAGAATTAAGAAAAACAAATTCTGTAATTTCAGGAAGATTACCAGAGGCTTGATATATCACAACAGCAAACAGCAATAATTGGGCCTCAATACAGCAAGCACAGATCTCAATCAGCTTATGAAGATTATGTTCATCACAAGATACCATCTCCAAAATGCATAGTCCACAGGTATTTTTGAAATAAACAATGATTTCCTAATGTATCTGTGTATTTAAATCTTTTAAAATGCAATGCATTCAATTGATTTTGAACCTCAATGAAAACACTACACAGTGTATCTAAGTGGACTTACTTGGTGTTTGCCTTCTGCCACGAGTCACAAACATTTCACAGCATTGTACTATTTACCTGCAGACTAAAGCTTGGAAAATGCTGCAGCAGCAGCAGCAACCAAAGAGTAACTCTCCACATCTGTATCTTACTTCCTTCCCATGTAATTCTTTCTAAGGTACAAACATGTACACTTGTATTCTCCCAAGGGCATACATACTGGGTTTAAAGGGTAATAAAGAATCAGCTGGAGTTAGAAAGTCTGCATTAGAGTATTGGATCTTGTATTACATCCAGTTCCCAACAGGAAGTTATGTGACACCTGTGTTTTCCCTTACCTACTGAGAGTTAAGCCAGTGAATCTTTTAAGACAGCAGATCCATAGTATCTCAAACCTACCTAAACCAGCTGTTAAAGCCCTACTCCCTTCTGGTATCCCTTCCTCTGCCAAAGTAAAAGGCAGAGAGCTGACCAATCTGTATTGCGAAATCTTGAAAGAAACTGGATTGGTACAAATAGTTGGGAGTAACAGGATGTCTGGGACTGCTACAACCCCTACTTGTTTCATGAAGCCTTGGAGAAGAGTAGGGAGACAGCAAAAACTCAGTGCACAGAGCAGCATACAGAAATGAGCTGGCAGCAGCATGTCCGCTCATTCGCTAACACCGTGCGGGTACGGAAACTCCACTGCAAAAACCCTTTGACAGGAATACAGCTTTAAGTCAACCTGTACCTTTCCCCAGATGCCCAGAGACTGCACAGATTTGGCCTTCCCCAGAATGATGTTCCTCTGCTTGCAAAAAATTCATGGCAGCATGACAGAAAAATGGGAATGAATTCAAGCATCCTCAAAAACCAGATCCTCACTGTTAGCAATGCAGGAGCAGTAAATACACTGAATCTGCCAGAGCTGATGATGGAGATCTGGGCTAAGCCTCATTTGGGGTGAGGATGCTGAAGGTACAGAATAAAAATGTATCCTTCAAAGATCCTGATCCCAAAGGTGCTACAGACTAAAAGGTGATACAATTGCCTGTAACTGGGGAAAAGACATCAGTGACCAGGACCTGTAAAGCTAAAAATCAAATAGAACAGGAGTAGGTGAAGGATGACATCGTGGCTATATTTCTTTTTGGTAAATAGCCCTCAGTAAACTTCAGAAGGATAACGCTACAGACCAAGCAACAGAAGTTAAAAGACTTGTCTTGTTTTGAATTATGACTAGGTGTATGACAAGTATACAAAAAGGAATTTTTAATCCCAGTCATTAAAGTGTTTTTACATAAAGTTTTTCAGTTTATAATGCACTAACTCCTTATTAGGTTTTGGGTTTCTTTTTCTGGTTAGCTTGTTTTCTTTTAAATAAGTGCACATGGAGTTTTAATCCAGTATGCATTTTGCTAATTACATGACCACAGAGTCTTATTATATCACACACAAAAAACACCAGTAAGTCATGCAGACAGCCCCACAAATTATAGCACCTCTGCTCATCAAGAATTTTTCCTCGGTTTTAGTCAGGGATGCTGACTAATCCTGACAGAAAGAAATGGGCTGATTGTTTGATCCATCACCTTAAACATTAGAACTGTGAGTCAACAAATGGGTGCCCGCTATAGTAATAAAAAATAATTAACATTTCTAATCCAAGACATTGAAGGAGTAAATAAGGCTAAGAAGGATGTTACCAAGCAAAGAAAGAAGAACTGCAAAAATCAGAAGGTTCAAATTAGGTTTTCTAAAAGCCAGGCTATCTTAGAGATCAATATAAACAAATAAACACAGCAGTTACAAAGGGTGTCACAAATTAAGTGACTGCAACTGTTTAATCTTGTCCTGTAAAGCCACAACTGTACTGGAATAATCAGTGCTGGATATTTAGGGGAAAAAAATAATTGAGACTTAAAACTCATGTCCATAATCACACAGAAAGGCCTTCTCATTGTATGTGCAACAATTTAAAAAGATCTTTCACATCTCTGGAGAAGGTTGTGAGGAGAGAACTGGCAGCTGTTTTTCCAGATGAAGCCATGAGTGTCTTGGCTCCTTATTGATCAGCTCTGCAGGTTGAGGTTAACTTTGTCTGCTGCTAATCACATGTCAGTACCTATAAAAATAAAAAAAACTCACTAATAAAAGAAAGAACAGAAGCTCATATTAACTGAAGAACACTTAATTTCTGGCATTTGATTTTGCTATTATCCTTTCTGAGGGCTAAATACTTTTTATAAGTATTAATATCCCAAAATCAGAATTTCAGTTCAATATCAACCACTCTACCTCCCCAAGAGAGGAAGGCACCAAAGAGGTATGGAACTTCCACCCAAACCTGGAACTAGAAAAAGGAGAATGAACCTGTACAGGTCAAGGATTCAGAAGCTTCAATTTCTGCTCAACAGATCTGTTCCCTTGCCCTTAGAAAAGCACAGTGAGAAGTTGCATGGAGTACTGAGGTCTGTCATAACAAAATCCAAAGTACTTACTCATCTTTTGTTTCCCTTAAAGTTGCATTAAGAAAAAGCAAAGACAATTATATGGCCCAGCAAACCCAGTAATAAAATAGCGAGTTAACTACAAATTAAAGGAGTAAGTATTTTGGTCTGCCAGAAGAGTCTGTACCCAGAGGGGATCAATAGTAACTCACAAGTACTTAATAGCAGCCAAAGGAAGATTACTAAAAAATGTGTTCCAGCCTGATGTGTTCAAAGGCAATGACTGTTTCCAGGCAGAAGGTGACTCAAATGCCACTGTTTTCAAGCTGGAGCTGGGAGTGTACAGCTTTGAGTATTTTAAATTTTCCAGAGGATATAATTTAGATATCAGACCATGATTTATTACACCATCATTCTAAACACTTTACCTTTTTTTTGAGGCAATTTGACAAATGAGAAGATGTAGATCAACGCCAATGAAAGCATTGATACCTCCTGCTTTCCAAAGCTGAGTACAGAAAGCTGGAGGCAGGATCTCTATGTGAAACTCTTTATTGCAGCACAGGGAGCTAAACAAGTGTATTTAATTCCTGACAGTTGGGAATTAAGTATATTTGATGTAGAAAAGAAATACTTTGTGGAGAGCCAATAACTTTCACTGCATAGAGACAATCTGTGCAATCAGCAGGTCAGTCTGTATACCAGTTCCTCAAGAGAGGCACGGTAACTAGTGGCAATTATACAGCTCTGCTGTGCTCATTCATTCTCCACTCTAAACTTAACTTACATTGTTTTACTTTTAGAGACTTAAGTTAGATAAAGTTTACTCCAGAAGGGTACATCTAACATGAACTTTTAAATATCCTGATCAGAAAAAGAATCAAAAAGCAGGTTTAGTAGAAAATCTCAGACACTTAATACAAATTAAATTGTTTGGAAAGACACTGAAACATTTCCAGTCTTTAAAAGCGCTTTAAATGAACCTGAATTCCATTTTAGCATATCTCCATGGGTATACAACTTTAAAATACCTCTGCATTTTACCTATTTGTCAGTGCAAAAGAAGAATGTTACTGAGGTTTTAACCTTTTTCAAGGGTTTTAACCCTTTCAAGCAGATATGACAGCTTTAACTACATTACCATTATTGGAACTCTGCACCAATCTTAGGCTCAGCTACAGAAAGGAAATCAGTCAGCACACTGGAGGACAACCCTAGGGATATACTTCTCCATAACAGCAAATACTACTCCAAAATAATTACTCCCCTTCAGGGGGAAATGAGAGCTAAGCTACCTTAGCCGGTCTGGCAGAAGTAATCTCAGCAAAGCTCAGGCAGTCCATTCCCTCCTTCCTCCCCATTGAGGCAGATATTTAATTCCCCTAGACTTGGGCATGCTATAATATAAGCATGCATGGATGACAGATCAGTTCACACTAGGCATGAACATACCTAACCTTTCCCTGTTTAGAGTTCTGATGGATTCAGGCCAGTGACTGAGAAAGCAGCAACAAAGCCGGTAACCAATACGGAGAGATGAGACAAGGACAAAATGAATGAGGAGCAGCAGGAAGCGCCTCACTGGGTGAGAAGGGGAAAAAGAAATGCACCACGCCCCCTCCTTACCCTGAGAAGCAACTGCTAAACAGAAGGATGGGCAATTTTTAGTTACTTTCTAACATTTCCTAATGTTAGCCAGAAGTGTTGAAGTTATCATACTCTTTACATGCAATATTTTCTGTGAGAAAGATTCACTGTTGCAGAGTTAAATAAAAATTAAAGATTACTTTCCACTGTGAATGTCATCTTAAAGACACTGCTGCTGCTAAGCCTGACCTGCATAAAATTGTCTCCACCCAAACAACAGCAGCAGAAGTGTGAATTCTGTTAAAATACAAAATGTGCTTTCAGAGGAGTAAAATTCCAGTCTGCTGATTACAAAAGTTAAGTGATAAAATCAACAGAAGCATGGAAAACACCCTCAGGTGAAGTCAAAGTAATCTGACACATATTTAGGTTTTCACTCCAGCGAAGCCTAAGTCGATTTCAATCCTAACCTGATTTCAGAGCTCCCTCCCCCGCTTCCTTTCCTACTACAGAAACTTAAACACGAGATTTGGGATTTCCTCTTTCAGCTGCCAGTAGAACTGAAGATGTCTCGATAATGACACGCAGATTCGAAGACCTCTGGAACATCACTACGGAATAAGCTTCCAATAACCCTGAAACTCTCAAATTCGGGGGAGTGAACTATTACCCCATTAGCCTTACCGAGCACCACACTCCTTCCCGATTTAGACGCAGACACCCAGAAGACCATAACTGATGTGCCTACCAGCACTTGAAAATAAAATATAAAAACTGAAAAGAAAAAAGGGGTTGACACACAGGGAACAAAACGGGCCAGCACAGCACACTGCAACAAGGCTCACCAGAGCGTGGGAGCGGTCCCAGGCACCAGCACAGGCCTCCGCGTGCGGCAGCGGCACCGCGGGGCGAGGGCAGGACAGCCCCGAGCCGCGGCGGAAGGGCCGCCACCGCCCCGGGGGGCGGCACAAAAGGCGGCCAGCACCATTGTCCGAGGCCCCATCCGAGTCCACAGCCCGGGGAAGCTGGCAGGACAGGGAGGCCGCCGGGTGGGAGCGGGGAGCGCCGCGGGACAAGAAGGTGCCGCATCCCGCCGGCCCTGCCCGGGCCCCGCCGAGCCGGGCGGGCGGTGGAGGGGCC
>VXAC01002934.1:390900-488052 GCA_013399225.1 Rhipidura dahli | reverse complement strand
GCACGTGACGCGGCGGGCGGGCGGACACCGCCCAATCGCGGCGCGGTCTGCCGCTCTGGTTCCGCCCCCTCCCCGCCCTGATCCCGCCTCCTCCGCGCATGGCATTCTGGGGCGTGTAGGCCCGGCGGGAGGCAGCTCTGCACGTGGAGCGCTGGCCCGGCCGCGGGGTTCCAGCTCGACGCCGGGCGCTCGGGGGCTCCGGGAGACCCCCGAGGGCGGCGGGGAGGGCCTGAAGGTACTGTGCACACGGAATCGTGGAATGGCTCAGGTAGGAAGGGACCACTGTGAGATATCTGGTCCAATCTCCCTGCTCAAGCAGGGTAAGCCTATAGCACGTGGCACAGGACTGTGTCCAAACGGTTTTTGGTATATCCAATACAGGAGACTGCACAGTCTCCTCTCCAGGCAGACTGTTCCAGTGTGTGGTCCCTTACACAGTAAACACATTCTTCCTTACGTTCAGGTGGAACTTCCTGTGCATAAGTTTCTGCCTGTTGCCTCTTGTCCTATTGTTCAGCACCACTGAGAAGAGCCTGGCTCCATCCTCTTGGCACCATCCCTTCACTTACTCATAGACATTGATGAGATCTCTCAGTCGTGTCTTCTCAAGGCTGAACAGGCCCTGCTCCCTCAGCCTTTTCTCACAAGAGAGATGCTCTGCTCCCTTATTCATCTCTGCTGCCCTATGCTGGACCCTGCTCTCTTGTGCTGAGGAGCCAGAACTGGACACAGCACTGCAGATGTGGCCTCAGCAGGGCTGAGTAGAGGGGCAGGATCACTTCCCTTGACCTGCTGGCAGTGCTCTTCCTAATGCATCCCAGGATTATGTTGATCTTGTTAGCTGTGGGTTTGTTCCCCCCAAATGCACTCTGGGGTCATCCCACTGGCACGGCTCATGCACAAAGTGGCCTCAGGCAGCTCTGCCAGCCAAGGCTGTGTCGTGGGTCTGCTCTGCACCTCCCTCTGCTCCTCATGACTGTACTAACATTGCTGTACACTGCCTGGGAAATGCTGCACAAGAAGCACATAACAAATACAGGTGTTTCAGGGAGCCTCTAATCCCCTTTGGTGAGTCTGCCATGCAAGCAAACCCTACCTGGAAAAAGCAAATCCAGCGCTTTGCCGACACGCCCTTCATACCACAAGTGCACATGGCAGCTGGGGTGTTTTACCTACTGTAATGCAGAGCACAAAGGGGCTCTGCCCAATGAATTGTCCCTGAACTGTCAAAATTATTGCACCACCACTCCCCACACGCAGCTCTGGGGGTGTTCGGACAGATGGCAGACAGACCCAGGACCTCCGGATTGATGGTGGCCTGGACACATCACTTAGGGTCAAATATACTGCCTTGAAGTCAAACCTGGAATTTTTGTTCTAGAAAAGAGGATGCATGTGGGTGATGTAGTTGTAGACAGTGGTAAGCAGTGATCTAACACCTTGCACAAAGCAGAGTATTATCCAAGAAAACCAAAACCCCAAAATAATGAAAACATGTAATGTTCAAATTTAGCTCAATTTAGCTCATCTTATACCACATCAGGTTCTGCAACAGATCCTTAGAGCTATATATAAAGTTGTTCACAAACCTCTTTCAGAGTCTCTCCCTCTAATTGACAGCTCAGCTTCTTATTTGCCTTCTTCCATTCCCTCTTTGGATCATTCAAGTGACTGTAACTTGTACTTCTCAGCTCTGGCAAAACAAGGCTTGCAGCCTGATGGAGATGAGTAAAAATCTGGAAGACTAATGCTCTTCCTCACCGTCACTGAGCTGCGTGCCAAATGTTCTTATCTCACGGATCAATATAGCGTTTCCATCTCTCTCCTTTCCAAGTAGTTTCAGCTCCCAACACACTTTCCTCCGTGCCTTTTCCCAACAGCTTTATCTCAGTGTGCTACACCATTGTTGCTAGGAGTGGAAGAGAAGAAGGAGCCAGAGGCAGGCAAAGCCAAAAAGGCACAACCGACGTGGCTCGTGTTTGTCAGAGATGGCTTCTAGGCTCTGTCACTTGCACATTTGAAGGAAAATTTGCTCCAGCTCTCCAGCTGTCTTCGGGAGAGCTCCTAAAGCAGATTCAGCAGCTGGCAACATTGTTTTACCCCCCAAGGAAGGTGGCTGTACTGCCAGCTATGGCTGACTGGGGCCTGGTAGGACAGCAGAGCAATACTGATGTGATCCCTGCCAGGCAGGGCTGTTGCAGTTCTCCTCTGGAGGAGTTGCTCACCATTACCTTGAACAAAAGATGATTGTTCAGCACCACTCGGCGTAATCTGAGAAGTAAAAGGAAAATTTGCAACTAAAAAGTCAACTGTCTCCAGGTTGGGATAACTCAATTTACCGGTCCTTAAATCTATACCCATTCCACTAGGTAGGATTTATAGATTCAGTGTTTTTTTCTTTCCCATTCCTTCCTTGATAAAAGCTTTTCAGAGTCTCTATACTGCATTTCATTAGTCCTAGTAGACACTTAGGAATTGAACACCCCTTAGGCAGAGCTCGATGGAAGTTTGCTTGGCCCTACTGCCTGAAAAAAGCTTCATGGTGAAGCTCTTGACTTGGTAATTGAAGTTGCATGTACTCAGAGAAAACATTTTGGTGCAGTTAAGCAAATACTACTTTTTGGCACTGTAATTAACAGACACTACTAAAATATAAGCAATGAGTACTCTGCTACTTTGAAGAGAGAACAAACCATGTGGATCTGAGTGGCCATTCTTCATCGCCATATGAGTTCCATATCAATGTGTTCTTGTTGCCAAGACCTGCAAGATATGTGTCAGGGCCATGAGCAGATTTAAAGGATTCACTGACCCTGAGCAGCCTCCCCATGCTCCATTTCAGCCCTTTGCCCCAGTGATGCTGCAGTGGTGCCAGTCTCAAGCTCCACTGCAGCTCTGGCCCAAATGTGGGTCTGGGGTCCTGGCTGGGTGATGGGAAAGGGTAAAGGGGAGCAAAAGTGGGTGGTTAGGGCCACCAAGGTCTGTGGGTGCCTTCAGTGCTCTGACAACATAAACTCTGTAGCTTAAACAGCTGTGAGGAGGAAAGATCTTTCATAATTCAAAGATATGGGGCAATAAGAACTTTTCAGTTCATTGCTGAACAGAGTTGAGCAGTGCTTGTTTCTGGGTTGACGTGTTGGCTTCAGCAAAACTGAATTGGGATGAGCCCAATTAATATTGCTATATTTTGGGAGGTGCATGTGGTCAGCTCAGGAGTCCACATGCAGTATCAGAGTCAGAGGCCACTCACCCTGTGGTAGGTAGTCGCTTGTTCTTTTGCAGTCAGTGATTTTGTCTGTATCCACCAGACAATAGAGCTGCAAGAAAACCAGCAGATAAAAAAAAAATGTAATGAACCTGAGTCATGTTCTTGCTGGCAATCCCTCCAAGAAGGACTGGGGAGGTTTAGGTGCAGTGCTTTAAGATTCAGTTGCACCCTGCTAATGGATGCTAGAAGGTGAGGCAGGAGAGGCAAATAAAATGTGTGTCAGTTCCTTGGTCTCTGTTCCCAGCCATGAGCAGCTGAACCCAAGACCTTTGGGGTGGAGGAGGTATGGATACCTCCCCAGCAGAGTAATGGGGTGCCTGGCAAGGTGTCAAGATGACACCACCTTGCAACACTGCTGCTCGCTTGGCTACAAACCACATGTCAAGAACAGTCTATAAAATCGTGCAACTTGTAATCACAGAAAGGCACAAGGATTGCTGCTTAAGTTTAAGCCATTACCTAAAGCACCCATGGGTATCGTGCCTTGTTTGCCCACCTCAAAATGGGATACCCGAGCACCTCTGACCTGGGCTGCAGGACAGCTGTAACCACGTGTTACCCCTGGCACAGCAGAGCAACAGAAAGCCTTTTTGCCCTACAAAATCTGCACTTTTCATGTGCCCTCTAGCTCTCAGCAGATGTTAACCTTCGTGCCTTGCCTCTAGGACCTCTAGAGACGGCGTGACTGGCTCAGGCTCAGACCCTTGCATGGCTGGGGTCCTTGCCCAGACCCTCTGTGGCTGTCCCACCACGTGTACAGCTCTCCAGCAACTGGCTGAGCAGCGTCTCGTCGGGTGTTGCTCTCTCTTACAAAAAGGGATGAGTAAGGCATAAAGCAAATTAAAGCAATGCCTCATTTTCCCCCAAGGCACATGTATTGTTTTGGTGAGACCATTAATGCCTGTTTGCAGTTCTCTCCATCACTGAGGTAAAAAAATTTTTTCTTCATAGGAAAAGAGTTATGTTCTTACCTCATCGTAACTAAGGCTTAGTAATGACTGTGAGCTAAATCCTGGTAGGCACTCCAGCTTTGTCAAAGGCTGCCAACTAATGCCATATGAGCTAAGAGGTAACGTGCACTCCAGGAGAGGTGAGATAGATCCACTGAAGAGAAGCTTATGGTAAGCTGCTGTGTAGAAAGGTCCACAACCCCCAGGTCAGGAAACCCCTAATATGAAAATAGCTGAAACACTGGGGAAGTGCTGGGGGGAGCATCACTTTTTTTCTTGTTCTTATGCTTTTCTGAATACATCAGTTTACTGGTGGCTGTTGGAGATGCAAAAGTCTTACTGAATTCTTATGCAGATACACTTTTGGTCTGACCCACCAAAATCCTTATATTCCCAGCAGAAAGTTAGTGCTCAGTGAAACACGTGTGAATTCGACACCCAAGTAGTCCCAGAGTACAGCCTGGTCCTCCTTCTAAGCAGTAGGTTATGGGTGTCACCTGGCTGTCCTGTTGCTGCTTTGTCCCTTCTCCAGTCACCCACCCTGGAGGCAGCTTGCCTTGTGCCAGACTCCAGTCTGGGGTGAAAACAGCTGCTTTTTTGCAAGAAAACTCCAGCCATAGGTTTGGATGGAGCACACAAGGAAACACTCTCAGGCTGCAGGGGGGCTATGCACCTCATCAAATTGGCTCTCTGATGTCATGTCCCAGGCTTTCAGCAGTGTCTCAGCAGAGCTGGCAGTCTGAAATACTTCTCTGCAGCAGAGCACCTTATCCGTCTACCCACAGGCAGCTTGGTCAATGGCACTTTACAAAAACAAGCAGCTCCAGTGGGCTCTCAGAAGCTGTGCAGACTGGTAAAGGGCTCAGGGAAACGAGGGCCCTCCCCAGCATCTCTGTGCCAGGACCAGTCCCAGAGAGCTGCCCTTTCTGCTGGGAGAAGTCACTTCTGGGGGCAACACAAAGAGCTGGTGAGGGAGCTGGCCTGAGGCTGGCTTTGGGAGAGCCAGTGAACAGCCCAGGGTCAGGATTTACAAATGCCCCATTATCTGCAGATGAGAAACAGAAGCATTGCGGGAGCAGCTGGATAGTCTGCTAGCATTTTCAGAATCTAGGGGACATTGTTAGTGAAGGAGGAACCATAAAACTTCTGGTTATTCATAGGTCCTCTGTGTTCTGTCTGAGCCAAACTGCTGTCTCAGCATCTTTGTCCATGCTTTGACTGGGAGAATTAGGTTCTGCTCCTTCTGGTTCAGAGCATCACTTTCCTCCTTTGCTGTGCTCAGAGGAAATCCCAGAGTAAGTATGCAATAGCTCCTCATCTTCTGTTGTCTCCTGTTGTCAGGCAGCTCCAAACAAGAGCTGGTGAGCTGCTGTTGGGGGTGACAGCAAGCTGGGCATGAAACAGGGGCTTCATGGACAAGGATCTGCTGCCATGGTACCCAGGCAAGAAGGGCTGAGGCAGGTCCCAGGTCATGTCTGGGTCCAGACTAGGGAGTTGTATGGCCAGGTACAGGGATAGCTGCAGTGAAGGTCCAGCAGAGACCAAGGGCAAAAGCCCTACTTAAAAACAGTGCCTGAGATAAGGGGAGTGAGCCTTGCCACGGCTCCTCACAGCTTGTTCTCAAACAGCTCTTTGATTCAAGGCCAGGCAGCTGCACTGTCAAAGCTGGCCCTGGGCCCAGGCAGCCCAAGCCCCAGGAAGAGGGGGATGTGCTCAGGGCCTGGGCACCCACCTGGAGCTGAAGACATCCCTTTCTCCTTGTGTCTGAGCTCCAGACAGCCACAGAAACTGGCTGGGTCATGGATATTCATACCAGCTTTTCCAGATTTAAGGTAGATGATGATCAGGAGGCAGAATGTTATCCGGCCCAGGGGGTCCAAGCAGGGCTCCTGAGATACTGTTTACAGAACCATGGATCCATCACCCTCTTGGCTTTGGCTTTGAGATGCAGGTGCTCAGGAGGCTGGGCTGGGCTGGGCTGTGACACAAACAGCAAAGCCTGATGGGCTTGTTGTTTTTTCTGTAAAAAACGTTTTGTAGAAATGGCTGTGGGCGGTCTTCCCCATGGCCCAGAGCCTTTGGCACAGGCAGCCCGGAAATGCACTGGTTGAAGCCCAGTTCCAGAGCCAAAAAGGGCCAGGAAATCTCTGGCACAGGCAATGTTGCAGCTGAAGGAGACATTAAAGCAATGCAATTTACAGGAAAGGTCCCTGAGGACCTGGGAGTGACTGTCCACAGAATTACTCTTAATTTATATTTCAAAGTGGCTAATTCAATTGGCATAATTGGGAGTTTTGTCTTATTGCCATGGCCCTGCACCTGCAAGTCCTGCTATGATGGCCACCAGTGTGAGAATCACTGTCTTGTCCCATCTCTCTTCCTATTCCCTTCTTTGCTGTGTCTTCTAGGCAAAAGGACTCCTCAAAGTCTTTATGCGAGCTATAGAGACTGTGGCAAGTGGAGGATGTCACAGTGGTTGAGGGAAACCCTGTTTTGGGAGCCCTGGGACTCATATCAGCTACCCAAAGCCCCTGTACTCCATCCTGCAAGAGTCAAGAGCCAGGTGAAAGGTTACTGGATAGCACTGGGATCATTGGGACAAGTGTCAGCATGACTTGCAGCAGGGTGCTAGGGTTGCACATTTCTGTGTGGTCACATTGTGTGCCCAAGGTGGACAGTTCAGAGCTGGCTGTGCTGACAAGGCCTGGTGTTGGTGAGGGGACAGGCGTCTCTGCTGTCACAGCCCACTCCTGACAGCTGGCAGGACACATGCCCATGGCCTGTCCTCCCCAGAGCTATTGAAGCTTCTGCAAACCAGCCTGCACACCCACCTCAGGGCTTCGGTTGGACCAGGAAACACAGGAGAGCCCTGGTTGGCTCTGGCTGGTCTCTCAAAGAGAATCCAGACAGGACCACCTCATTTTAGTGAACACTTACAAAGTCTCTGGAGAGCTGGTAGTCTGCAGGGTCAGATCTCAACTTACAAACTCCCTTGTGCTGATAACCCCAAGCAATAAGTTTCATAGAACCATAGAATATCCTGAGTTGGAACGGACCCATGAGGATCATCAAGTCCAACTGCTGGCCCTGCACATCAGACAAGGTCTTGTATTTTGGTAACACCAGGGAAAACAGATGGCTTTTCTTCTGTAGCTTCTGATTTGGTGGCACTGGAGGATCACTTCTGAAATAACCTAACTGCAGGTTTGGAGCTCTGTGGTTGGGGTGACCTTCATCAGCTCCAGAATG
This sequence comes from Rhipidura dahli, assembly GCA_013399225.1. Lineage (NCBI taxonomy): Eukaryota > Metazoa > Chordata > Aves > Passeriformes > Rhipiduridae > Rhipidura > Rhipidura dahli. Next base: position 480,585 of record VXAC01002934.1, on the reverse strand, counting down.
ATAATGAGAAGCCACACTGACAGCTTCCTGACACCAGGGTGCTGGGACACTGATGCTTTGAAGAGGTGATGAGTGACACACAATAGCTGACACGGGGATGGGAGAGAGTAGTTGGATCAACCATAGTCAGATGTGTTTAGCTAGCACAGATGTGAAGAACCAGCACATTACCCTTTGTACTGGGCTTCCATGGCAAGATTTTGGCAGCAGGGGGGCTACAGGGGTGGCTTCTATGAGAAGCTGCCAGAAGCTTCCCCCGTGTCCTACAGAACCAATGGCAGCCGGCTTTGTAATGGATCCAACAATGGCCAAGGCTGAGCCCAGCAGTGATGGTGCAAGCACCTCTGGGACAGCAGAATTAAGAAGGTGGAAAAACTCTTGGGAAACTGCATCTGGAAAGTGGAGTGAAAATGTAGGAGAGGAACTGCTCTCCAGACACCGAGGCTGGTGTAGGAGGAAGAGGAGGTGCTCCAGGTGTTGGAGGAGAGATATTCCCCTGCAGCCCGTTGCGCAGCCCATGGTGAGGCAGCTGTGCCCCTGCAGCCCATGGGGGTCCATGGCAGGGCAAAGATCCACCTGCAGCCCCAGGAGCAGGTGGATGCATGAAGGAGGCTGTGACCCGTGGGAAGCTCACGCTGGAGAAGACTCCCTGCAGGACTTGCAGACCTTCAGAGTCCATGCAGGTCCTGCCAAGTTTGCTGGCAAAACTTGTGACCCCATGGGGGCCCATGCTGGAGCAGTCTGTTCCTGAAGGATTGCACCACGTGGAAGGGACCCACACTGGAGCAGGTCATTAGGAAGGAAGGACTTGTGTTGGAGAAGTTTGTGGAGGACTGTCTCCTATAGGAGGGACCCCATGCCTGTGCATGGGAAGAGTGTGAGGAGTCCTCCCCCTGAGGATGAAGGAGCATCAGAGACAATGTGTGGCTGGGGAGGGGGGAAAGAGAAAGACCATCAGGAGTGAAGTTGAGCCTGGGAAAAAGGGCAGGGTGGGGGAAGGTGTTTAAAGATTTGGTTTTATTTCTCATTACTCTGCTCTGATTTGATTTGCAATAAATGAATTTCTCTGAGTTTGGTCTGGTTTGTCCATGGCAGTAATTGGTGAGTGATTCCTCCTTGTCCTTAACACATAAGCTTTTGTCCTGTTTTTCTCCACATATCCTGCTGAGAAGGGAGAGTAATTAAGTGACTTGGTGGACACCAGGGGTCCAGCCAGGGTCAACCCACCACACCATCACAAAGCTTGATGACCTGTTTCATATTTTGGTACACAGTAGCAATACACTCTTTCCCCTAAACACAGTTGCTGTGGGACTGAAGGACTTATATCTGCACTGCAGAAAAAAGGCAGAAACACTTCAAAGTGGAATTGCAAAGACACCAAAGCTTTCATTTGGATCTGATCTGATTTCACTAACTCAGACTAAGAAATCTTTTTTTGTGTGTAAGCAAAGACAATTTAATGAAAACAATTATGATGAAAATAATTATGATAAAAAATACAAAGATTTACTGAGGTGGATCTGGGGGGCTTCTGGTTCCACACCACCCCCCAACCCTACCATCCCTTGATCCCAGCAACACAACCTGCATTTGCACACTGTGTGCATGTTGTGCAACCCGAGCCTCCCTGCAGCCTGCAGCAGGCTGTTTCTGTCCCTGGTTAATGCAGCTCTGATTACAGCATCCTTAGAAAGGCGGATTTTCTTTCACATTCTCATATCCAAGTATTAACCTGCCCTGACATCGCTTCATTTGCCAGAGCCAATAGCACAGCTTGAGATTGCTTCACTGCACAGATTACACAGAAGAGGCAGATTCCAGTGACTTCTGTTCTGCTAAACAAGTTCTAGTTTCTACTCCACTATAAGTTAATATACATCTTTATGTATATTTTTATATATACTTTTATATATATACATATATTTTTTTTCTCTCTGTGTATAATTGCTTGTCTTCCTGCAGAGATAAGAAAGTCACAAGTGCAGTTCTATGCAAGTCTGGAACAAGTGATACTTGCCTTTGTGTTCCTTGATGGAAGAAAATTCAGCTGGAGTTATGGTTATGGTACCAACACAAACCCACTGCAGCTGGCTACCACCATCTCCTTCTCCTTTGAGGAGATATTCTGCATATTTAAATCCTGAAAACACATTTGGTACCAGGCTGCTATGAACAATATAGAACATCCTTCTTGTTTCGGTAACTATGATTTGTATGAAATCACCAAGGTGGTGAGTCTCTGCGCTTACACATTGAAGCTGGTTTCACATGATTATTGGCAGAAGTGGCAATTTTATTTTAAAACCTCCTGTGATCTGATTTCAGGATCTATTTGGATCTTCAGTCCCCATGGCAATAGCTTCTCAAATCCTGAAAATAACAATGTGCACAGCTATTTTGACTGAATAAACCAGATGCCCCGTATGCATAAGGCTCAGCGTAACAGTGTGTGCTTGTGGGGAGAGGGTTTCATTTCAGTCATGACAGTAAACAGCAATTTTCTGAGTGCACACAGAGATATGCTCTGCTTGGTCAGATGTGTCAGGTGAGAGAGTGACATTTTTATATTGTCAGTTTTTAAAGCAGACCTGCATTCATCCCTTTGAATGGCTGTCTAATGATACCTGATATGGTGTACGTGCACCAGGAACCCATAAGGCATCACTCTTCCCAGTGAAAAACTGCTGAAATGGTGCCACGGAAGAGGAGAGGGAGAAAATTATATTCTAGCTTCATTTTGGATAATCGCATGTTCCCCCTTTGAACTGGAGCTGTTAATCAAAATGGGAAGCCTTGTGAGTTGTTTTGGTTAAGAATAGAAATCTGTTTTCATCTTTGGTGCTGCCTTCGGTGTTGGAAGGTAATGTACCATGAAGGAAGAATCAACTACAGAGTAAATTTCTTTTACTCACTTTGAGTAAAGAACGGCTTTCTGCCATTCTGAGGAACCTTGATTTGGTCCTTTGAGGGTGTTCCTGCAGGACCATGAATGGATGCAACTTCTTCTACAGGCCACCAGGTAATGCATGGACTTTCTCTCCTGGTTGCCCAACTCTGCATCACTCCTGCAGCCTGCTTCCTGTGTGATCCCTACACAGGAGTGCCAGGAGCTGGCAGGCACAGAGTCCCTCAGGAAGCTGGGCACCATTTCCCATTGGTGCTCACCTGCTGGCTGGGATTCACAGCTGCTCACAGCCTCACCCAGGTTGCTGTGTGGAGGATGTTGAGACTTGAGCTGGACCCGCACAAAGCTTTATTCACAGGGTCTGTAGCTGGTGACGTGCATTGACTTCAGAGATAACAGCTACTTTTGGGGGAAGGTAAAAACATAGAAGGAGAGAAACAGAAGGGAAAGGAAAGCTCACCCCCATGACCATCTGGGAAGAGAAGGTACAAGAGGTCTTCAGAGGAGAGGCCTCCCCTAAGCATCCTCTCTGGTGACATCTGTCACCTCTCTGCAGACAAATTTCCCATGGAAAGTATATAGGGGTCTTGTTTTTTTTTTTTTTACCCACTTAAACTTACTGCTGGTTAGACTCAATGATCTTAGGGGTCTTTTCCAATCTACATGATTATATGATTTTATAAATGATTATATGATTCAGTGATTTTGTGGGGTTCTGTAACATAAGCTGAGAGCAGCAGCCCAGGAATAGCAAGAGAGATGGAAAAGGAAGGTGATTCTCATGCTGGTGGCCATTACTTTTCACGGCAACTGTCATAACAGGTCTTGCAGGTGCAGGGCTGTGGCAATAGGACAGAACCAACATGAATTGCATGGGGGTTCAGAGATCCCAGCAGCGTGGCAGGATGCAGTGAGGACCCTGCAGAGCTCCGGACAGGAGCTTTTCACGTCGCACAGGCTGAGGCACTTCAAGCTCTGCTCAACACAGAGCAAAGCTGTGGCATGGCTGAGAAGCACACACAGCTGGGAAACACTCCCAGTTGGAGCTGTACGACTCTAAAATGTCTCTTTTTATTATCACAGCCAGCAGAGCGGGTGATGACAACAACTCGCTACGATGACATCTCGCCAGCTGCGAGCGAGCTTTGCTTAAAGGCAAATGTCCTCAGCCCCTTGCTTGACTTTCACAGGCCAGCTGGAACAAGGCATCCCATGGGACTTGGATGAGGTGACTGAGGCCTCATGGCTCACTGGCCAGGATGGGGCAATGCCAGGTGCTGCACGGGACTTGCCAGGACCCTGCTGGAGGAGATTGGGGTCCATTAACTCCAGGCTCAGCATGGGGCATCTGGCTGCAGCTGGGACACATCACTGCAGATGACTGCCATTCCCATCTTCAGCATCCACCAATGGATGCTGTCATCCTGGGCAGGGACATCCAACCCACTGGTAAAACAGATTCACTAGCTGCCATTTTCCAGCAGCAGGAATTGAGCTAAGCCACTCCTGAGTTTGGCTTTGTCTTCAGGGTGAGCCCAGGAGGGATTTTTCAGCTTTCTTCAGCAGTGCAAGGAAAAGGGAGAAGTAATGGGCAAGCAAGGAAAGAAAGTCAAGGCAAAAGAAAAAGCAGGCAGAGGCAAGAAAAGGCAGGAAAATAATAGGCAAAGCAGGAGGAGAGGAGAGGAGAGGAGAGGAGAAAAAAGGGCAAAAGAAAACTATTAAGTGCTGTAGTTCCTGCTTCACTGCTTGTCTTAAACAAGTGGATTTAAAGTGCAACCTCAAGCAGTATGAGTGTTGGCAATGCTCTATTTAAGCTAAAGCATGACGATGACAACATAGCAGGAACAAAAAATGTAAGTGTGGAGTAATTGAGAGGGGAGGGAGCCTTCTGTAAGCAATTGTTTGCAGATAGTTTTATGATGATTCAATGCAGTTGATGTAAAATCTGGCTCAGCTGAACTGGGTGTCAGCCAGCCTGGCGTGGCTACTAAAATTTAGCTGAAATTGGTATTTTACACCAATTGTTTTAGGTGAGGAGAGGGGTGCTGCCTTTGGGCTGTCATCCCTCCTGCTAGCCCCAGCAGGAGCTGGTTCAGCTCCCCGAGGCCCCTGCCATGGGCCAGTATGGGTGGTTGGCAGGCTTGTCATGAATCAGGTCAGAGAACTGATCCATGGGAAAAAGAGAAAAAGGGATAGAGGTGTTTGTGGTGGTCTTTTTTCTTTTGCCAGGCTGTTTTTCCTGCCCTCAGCTACCTACTAAGTGAGAAACCACCGAGGCCTCCCAGAAACCCTCCGGCAAACCTGCAGCAATGAGGTTCAGTATTTCCCCAGCTGCCAAGGTAAATACAACCAAGTGAGGGAAAACAACAGCGGTAAACCCCAAAACCCTGCAAGCCTCCTTCATCCACTTTGAAAAATGGTAGTGACAGGGGCCTCTGTTTGGGGGGAATTCTGGGTGGGTGCCCTCAGGGACCCCCTGGGCAGACCCACGTGCTCCCTCCTGCCCCTCGGTGGGAGCGCTGCTCGCTTTATGGAATGCTGAGTTGCACATCACCATGTCCCTTGTCAGCACTCAGCAAGCTCATATTAAAACAAGAGGGGGGCCAAGTGGATGAGAAACTGAAAGTCTTCCTGCTGGCTACAGTGAATTCCTTCCCTGGCAGAAAATCAGCACCAGATCTACCAAAATTCCTGCCAGATTTCTCTGCTTCCATATAATAAATGAGAATTCAGATAATTATCTCAGTGCCACAGATTTTAATTTTTTTAAACAGAGTTGCATAGAGCATTCTCGGTGAGTCCCTGGCATTGCTCTGTCAGTGTAAAAGGAATAGGGCTTCCTTGTGTTTGAGGAGATAACAGGGCTGCAGGCTACAAAAGATAACTGTGCTGTTTAATTTAATCTTACAGCCATGACAGCAGTGCAGGGGGTCTCTGCTGCAAATATGCTCAACCTGCATTGACCGATGTCTGTAATATCTGAAACCTGGTAGGTTGCTTTGGGGGAAGTGCCAGAATAAGCATCTTTTGCTTAGTACAGAATCTCAGAAGACTGAGATGCAGTCAGATGTAAATATCTGGTTTGGTAGATAATATATTTGGGGTTCTGTTCAGACTCTCGCTAGGTGCTGGTGGTGGTTTGCTAATAATTACAGTTACATTTTTGAGTGGTATCAAACAGTGGGAGATACATTTCAGTCCTAAAGCTGGAGGGGAAATCCTTGCAGATTATGAGGAGGAAAGAACCTTCACTCTTCACCTTCCTTTTACATTTAACTTTTACATTTAACAGTTAAGGTGGAAATTATAGGATTTTGGTGCAATCATTAGAAACCTGTATTGGTAGGGACCAGGGTAAATCATGATTACATTTTTTAAATCCAGTAGAAGTGCAGGGCAGGACAACAAATGAAGCTATTGAAACTTCACCTCTTAGACATATTTGACCGATACACATGTTATTTGGAGCTATAGTTTTTGGATGTTACTTACAGCATTTAAAAAGTAATAAATCCATCATAGTGAGTATTATTTAGAATGTACATTTCGGTTCACTCCCCAAAAGGATGCCAAGAAGTGAAACAATGAATTAGAGGGCAGATGCCTTTCATCAAGTGTCCTTAATTGCTATCCAGGTTGCATTTCTGGCAGACCTCTGCAAAGGGCAGTCACAGTGATGAAAAATGCCACAGTGGATGGGTGTGTGAAACACCAGCAGCAACCTGGGTAACTGTCACAAGCACAGGTCCAAACCAGTCTGTTGCAGCAGTGATTTTTCAAAGTGCCAGCCCTGCCCATGGCGCAAGGAACAGCTTTTTAACTCACCTGTGAGAAGCTAAAAAAATGGGGAGGAGAACCACAGCATATGTCTGCTGCTAATGAAGCAAGGGCCTGCCTTAGACCTAAAAATTGGCCACCGCTTGTCCTTTCTTACACACCCTTCAAAGAAATGGGTAATGCTGTGTCAGTCCCTTTCTGAATGCTGCCCCGTGGGTTTTAATTACAGTTTCTCTCTGAAGGCACAGTGTCTGCTCTACTCCTTGATCTGCTGTGAACTTGGTGACACAAGGGACCCTTTTTGGTCACCGTGGCAGACCCCACACACTCACCATTCTCACTTACAGTGGTTTTTTTGCAGGATTCAGCAAACTCATGCCCCAGTCCTACAAATTGCTTCTCAAGGAGAAGGGAGCCGGCACAGGGAAGTGCGAAGAACCCAATTAGGGAGTAAGTAATTGATTTTCCAAACATCTTCTTTTGTCTTTAGATTCAGCAGGCCTTGTAAAGGGCAGGAGTGACCAGTTTAGTTGCACCTGGGTCTCCTCATGGTGAGTTAAGCTGGCATGGGGTTTTTTATGGACCACTCTGATGGGCCCTCATAGCAATTTCCCCTGGAAATATGGGAAGGGCTTTGTCACTACTGGACTGTTGCTTTTTCCTTGCCTACCTTTCCTTTCTCCAACTACTCCTTGAAATGATGGGGGGTATATGTTAGAAATCACATTCTCTGGCATAAAAACACCTGATCTCAACTCAGCTTACCCAGATCAGAAGCAGATTTAAGCCAAATCACAAGAGTATCCCCTCTGCTTTTGGTATTGATTTAAACTGGGGAGAAAGTAGGAAGATTAAAGATTAAATTGTCTCTTTTAGCCACTGCCAGCCTGCCTGAGCAAGAAGCGTGGGTGGTATGGGCTGCACCCATCACCTTCAGCCTCTTAACACAGATGCACACACTCTGGGGTCAAAGACTTCTTCAATATCCTTGACACAGCAGAAAAGCACACATAAACCATGAAATTACTGGCCATGAATCACAAATACATTATTTTAAAGACAAGACAAGTGTCCTTGGAAACTGCAGAGGGATGCGGGTCATCCTCTTAAAATTCTCTGTGGCTCTTGTGCAGCACAGAACGAAAAGGTGAAAGGAGCAGCGGCGCTCGCTGAATGATGCCTTCAGTGGCCACCTAAAAACAGAGCCTAGACAAGAATAAGGGAACCAAGGTGGGTATTTATTTGAAGAGCCTTTAAAGGCACACCCTAGGAGCCAGAGGCTGCTGCCAAAATGGACCCCAAGATGGACCACAGGTCACGAGTTCTTCACAACTTTATAGGTTTGGTTCATTTGCATACCAGGGTTAATTCTCCAATTAAAGCTTCATAATGTAATTTGATGTAATTTCCCCAAGCTTGCCTTCCCCCCTCCTGCTTAGAGGCTTTGGTTTACACTTTTTGGCCCTAGGACTGTCTGAATGTCCTTGAAGAGCAGGCCCAGAGAGGCTTTGTTGTGTCTGCCCAGCACAAGAGAGCAGAAGTTAACAGGCTACAAAAAACTTCAGCCACACACTAGGCAGTACAGGATTTGAAAAATATCCAAGTTAAAACCTAAGGCATCAATAGACACAGCAAACTCCTGACCATGTTGGATTTTAGGTGAGCCCACAGAGTTACAGAATCACAGAATATTCTGAGCTGGAAGGCGCCTGCAAGGATCATCAAGTCCAGCTCTGAAAAGAGTGACCGCAATGGGGATCAAACCAACAACCTTGGCATTATCAGCACCATGCTTCAACCAGCTGAGCTCATCTCAGGGAAGACATTGGAAAGCAGGACTTGTTTCTGGTGCATGGCAAACATGAGTGTGTCTGGAGAAGAAAGCAGGGAAAAGCTACTGTATGTTTTCACCTTTTCTCTGGGTGACAAAAATCCGTTATACAAAAATCACACTGGTTTACCCTCATTTGATAACTACATGCTATTTCTTATCTTCAGTAAACTGAGAACTTGTGGTTTACCCAAAAGAAAAGGATTTCTCAAGGTTTCCACACTGCTATGGATTAACATCCTTCTTCAGATGCTGCCCTAGATAGCATTACCTTCTCCCCTCAAGTTTTCTCCCCATGAGCACTGCTGCCTCTGCCCAAGCAATGGCTTCAACTGCCCGGGTCACCAGGCAGGACACAGACCATGGAGGCCATCCCAGGTCCCCAGCAAAGTCATCCTGCCACCAGAAGGGGGGCCATGGCCTGGGCTGTTTCTCTGCCTGCATGTATCTCTCAGCTGCCTGAATAAACCTACCAGCACAGAGCTGTGTAATGTGTTTCCTGAATAGATCATTCTATAAAATCACCGAGACATCCTGAGGCAGCCTGACACCTGTAATTGGCTGGAGGAGCAGATATTGTTTTGGAAGGAGACTTGGCAGGGGAAGGCAGGGTATTTTTCCCTCACACTTTTTCTCTCTGCCTGCTCACAGCAGGTTATTTGACAATTGTTTAAGCTGGCTAGAGAGTAATTGTTTTTCTTTTGAGTAAACCCAAGTTGAAATGAAAGAAAACTGTATGATCTTAAGGCTGTGGGTAGAAGGGAGGAGGAGGGGGCAAGGCTGTGTAAAATTACACGGTCTGAGAAAGTCCCAGGGATTTAATTGCTTACAATCCCATTAGGTTTGTGCTGAAGGAGGTGAATCTGGTTTAAGCTGGACGAGGTTTTCCAAAGCCTCTGCCATCACAGGGAGTCTGGAGCAACTCCTGCCTGGCTGATGCTTACAGAGGACACCCAGTACTTCCCGGGGTGGCACCTACTGCCCTGCACTGCCTTGCTTGTTCCCATGGCCAGTGCCCCCTTCCTGTCCCAATCACAGTTAATTGGATGCAATAGAGCATTGCCCCAGAGCTGGCAATGTGCACTCCAAGGATTTACAGTGCTGTCTTGTCCTCTCCAGTGTGCCAGGGAAGAGGGCCAACCCTCTAGAGCAGCCAGCTTTGGGCCAGCATGGCAGCCTGGGATGTGTCATGTTGGCTGCGAGGTGCCACACGGCTGTCCCCAGAGGGCACAGCTGTGGCCCACTGCAAAGGGAGATGATGGGCAGAGCTGGAGCGTTATGGGAAAACATGGATTCCTGAAATGATGTGATGGGTCATGCCAGGTCCCAGGACGTTGGGCTGGGTGAGCTCTGACAGGTTTGTGCAGGTATGAGGAACATCCCTGCTCATGTAGGTCTGTGGGTTTCCTGCCAAGAGACAGCCCCAAGCAAGATGTTGGGCTGTGGAGTGGCAGGTTAATCCCTTGTGGGAGCTGAGGTTGCACAAGGTATTTGGGAAGCTGAACGCTGAACTCAGGTGGAGTCAGTTGTACCAAAGGAACAGTTGTCAGCCCTCGTTTCATCTACACCACACTGCAATGCTCATTTCATCCGAGGAAGAAAAATCTCTGAGCCTGGACAACCTAACATCAATCAGTACTGGAGTGTTTGATTCAGTACCTGTTTACTATTTTAGCTTAAGTATTTAAAAATAACTAGCTATGAAGTTATTTGTATCTTTTCCACATCCAAATTGCAGGAACACAATACTTTTTCACTGATGGAGTTGTAATTTAAACTGTTAGTTAATTCTTTCTCAGTATTAATATTCCAAGAAGCAAAACAAGTATCAAGACAAAAAGCAAAAAGGCTGAGTGAAGAATATTGACACTATCATTTGCCATATGTTAGTGCAAATGGCCATCACCATCCTCATTATTATGCATATTATGATTAATCATTAGCTGTTCAATGTTCATCTTCAGGAATGCCCTGAGCTTATTTCTTAGGCTTCCCTCACACGATATGTTCTGAGGAGTTAATTGCTATGAAATTCAGTTACAGATGATGCACAGAAATTTCAGAAAATATGGAAATTAACTTCAAAATTCACTTCAAAATTAACTTCAGAAAGAATAAAGATAAGAAAAGATGGAGTGGGCAAATCAACATTTGATGACGATAAGACACTTTTGTTAGTATTTTACTGTGACTTTCCATTCTGGATGGAGTACAGACTTTAGATGTCCTTGTTAGTGTGTCTGCATGCTTCAGAAAGCAGAAATTGCGAAACACTTCTCTTTTGAGTCTTACATTTTCCTGTCTCACTCTGAGGGCTTCATCTGCCCATACTAACTCGAGCAGCCTTAGGACAGGAAGGTGAGCTTGGCATAGCTCACTGCCCTCTCAAGGCTCAAACTGAAGATAAAAACCCTTCTTAGATATCTCGATTCATTCTTGCTTCTTACAGCTCAATACTTTTGCTGATTTAGCACAGGTGAGTACATAGAATCACGGAATTGTCTGTCTTGGAAAAGGCCTCTAAGTTCATTGAGTCCAACTGTTAATCCAGTACTGCCAAGTTCACCACTAAACCATGTCCCCACTTGCCACATCTGCACACCTTTTGAATACCTCCAGGAGTGAGGACTCCACTACTTCCCTAGGCAGTCTGTTCCAATGCCTGACAACCTTTTTGGGAAAGAAATTTTTCCTAATATCCAATATAAACCCCCCCTGGTGCAACTCAAGGCCATATCCTCTTGTCTTTCACTAGTTGCTTGGGAGAAGATGCTGACCCCTACCTGGCTCCACCCTCCTTTTGGGCAGTGGAGCCTCCTTTTCTCCAAGCACCATGCCATGCACAGTCCCAGGTCCCTTCAGGGTCCCATAGCAGTCAGTCGTTTTGCAGTGGAAAGGTATATTTTAGGCTGCACCACACCAAGGTCCTGATCCAGAAGGGGATTTAATGGCTGTGGTTAGCTCATCCCACAGTTCCTGAGTCTAAATCCAGAGCTGTGAACAACAAAGTCCTGTGCAAGCTGCTGCTGAATCTTGGAGAGGGCTCAGACTTGAGGATAAGGCATCAATGCACATCACACCTAGAAAGCAGAGGCATCAGGAGCCGGTGACCTGCAGCCCAGCCAAACCCACCCTGGAGGGGTGCTGCTGGAGACCTGCTCTGGGTGATGGTTCATCATGCTGAGCACAGCTTCTTGTCCCACTGAACATGGGATATGTCCTCCTGCCCTGGCCAGGCCTCAGCTACCAGAAGGTTACCCAAAACTGCAGAGGAGCAGCTTCAGAGAGCAGCAGGGGGGGTGAGCTGAGGAAACACCTTCTCCCCTCACATAAGGGGTGCATTGAGAGCAAAGCCCTGAGCCTGTGTTTGCTAAAGGTCTCCTGGCTCATTTCACTGAACCTACTCTGAGATCCCCTCTCCATCCCCATCTGCAGTACCTGAACCACAGGCATCTGCCTCTGCACACAGGTTTCTCTTCCTGGACATAGGTGAAAATGTCAGTCTGCAAAATGTCTTATTTGAGCCAAAGCCAGTTATTCAAGTACACTGTACAGCCACAATATATCTTAATAAATGTAAATAAATGCATATAGTATAGAAATACAGATTTGATTTCATTATGTAGCATTAATACCCGTGTCATATATAAATGCTCTACATGTGTATACATAGATTTACATAATCCTTATAAATTTTGTTTATATGGACACATTATATGCAAAGTATGTATTTGTCTATGGTAGCTTTTGCATTTTATGTGCCTAGTGTTGCACTTTCCCTTCAGCTGTGGGTGGAGAGGCTTTGACGCTGTGCTGGGCGCATCTTTGAAACACAGCATGCAGGAAGGGAAAACACAGCCCAGCTCCGATTGGATTAATTCACCCTGAGTGATGCTCCAAATTCCTCCTGTAAACGTTGCTTTGAGGTCGACAGGAGAGAGGCAGAGGTTTGTGGAAGAGGGGGCCAGCTCCCTGCAGAAGGGATGGGTGGTTCTGCAATGTGCTCCTGGCAGAAGGAGAGAGGTGAGTGATGCTGAATCTGTGTGTCCGTGCAGTGGGGTCCTGGGTGCTGGATGTGCTCGACCCATGCTGGGAGGCACAGGCATTCATGAAGAGGAGAAAGTGAGGGAAGAGGAGGGAGGTTTGAGCATGCTGAGGCTTGGGCAGGCATGGATTCCTGGTGCTACAGCTCATCTGCTACAGGACACTGTGGGCACAGGTGACTTGGCAGATGTGCCAAGGGGAAAGTGACCATGCAAAGTCTGGGACTCCTTGGAGATAACCAGGCTGCTCCCCCTGGCATCTAGGAAGCAAGATTCCTCCTCAGTCAGGTAAATACTCTTAAAACAACAAAGAGGTGTTGGTTTTACTCTGAATCAGAACAGAGGGAGGAAAAAAATTTAAAACCTGGAAATATTTGTGACAAGCCCCCTGTTCTTGCATGGGAAGTGATTCCCTTCCCAGTGGGAAGCATGCAGTGGTGGTACCTGTGCAAGATGCACACTCAGCAGCACATCCTTGTCCTGCTCAGCTTCACACCACACATGGGGTCTGTCCCTGGGCAGAGTGTGGCCAGGAAGGGTCAGATCTGGTCCTGGATAGCCCACCTGTGCTGTGCTGCTGTGAGCAGAGGGAAGCCATACGGCTGGGATGGAGGGAGAGACCCTGTGGCTGCTGTGCCACGTGCAAGGTTCCCGGCTGCCATGCAGAAGCTTGGCTGTGCCGTGCTTGGAGGGAAAGAGCAATTATCTGCCCTGCCAGTGAGTTCTCAGGTTGATGTATAGCCCTGCGCCTTGCCCTGAACAAGCTTCAATGCAGAAATTGCAAAGCTGAAGAGATCCTGTGCAATTAGGGGAGAAGACATCCCTCTTTCAGCTAACACGAGAAAAAGAGCCGAATGAAACCCTGCATTGTTAATGTGCTCCGGCTTAGTCAGTGGGGAGGGTAATAAACAAGGCAGACTTGGTTGGGATAAAAAAAGCGTCGAGTATGGCGAGATTATGAAACAATAGGTACTGATAGAGAGGCAGCACAGAGCCAGCCGCAGAGCAGAAGCTTTACTGAATGCCTGGGTTTGAATGAATCCTAATGATAATCACGGGCTACGTGGCAATTTGTTTAAATAACGTGCCTCCTGCTTCCTCCCAGCCCGGCAGAATGAGTCCGTACATGTTAATTGCTTCATTTTGAAGAGAAAGCTCCTCTCCATGTGGCAATATTATATATTTCATTTTTGCTATTTATTTACTCTGCCCTTCTTCAAGCCTTTTGCTGTCTATGAAGGCATCTGCTGCAGTCATTTTGTATTTCAAACAAAGGTGTTTGCATTGAAGCTCTGAAGTGGTTACAGGGAATATCTTAAGGAAAAATGGGAAGGACTGATTGGATGAGTGAGATTTCAGGAGGGATGAGGAGTTATTGAGCCAACCTACAGGTCATTGGTAAGAACCCCTGTACCACAGGTCCTCTGAGCCATGTGAAGTGTTGGGACAGGCTGCAGCTTGACCCCCTCTCACACGGCCTGCTCCTTTCCAAGCAAAATGCTGGGGTGAAGGCTGAAGCACACCCAGGAATGTATCACTTAAGATTAACATCAACTGCATTCACTGGGCATGCTCACTGGAGAGCCTGGCATGCTTAAGGTTTATCAGAGAGCAACCACAACCATCATCATCATCCTCATGATGTGGAATTTTAGCAAGATTCCTCACTGATTATGTCCCATTTCATCGCTGGAGCAGAAGCAGACTCTGCCACTACCAGCAGCTGGACTACCACAGTACTGGTGGGAGCAGAAGCAGAGGCAGTAGCACCTTCCTGGGCATCTATTGACAGACTTCTTGGTGCTGCCACTGAACTTAAACCCTGACTCTCCTCTTCCCTCCCTGACCCCATTCAGTTCCCCGCAAGAGCCTTTCTTGAAGGGAAATTAAACCATTATTGCTACAAATTTTTTGTCACATCTTTAGCATCCAAAGAGGAGCAGGGAATTCAATCCCAGCTGCTTTTGCAGCACAGTAGTTTATAGGTGTGAATTAGCATCCTCTAAGTTGAATTTCCTCTCATGTGGCCTTTGTTCCTATCTGACTGTGAGTCCATTGTCTCCTGCAGACTGCTACCTTAACTCATTTAATTTACACAGGTTTTAAAAATGGTTTTCACAAGGGTCATCTAAAAATGAGGCTGTGAAGGTCACCCTGTTCCAAAACAGCCTATTCCCCAGAATACCTCCCACCAAAGCTTGCTGACTAAAATGCCACTACCACACTGTGGGATACTTATGAAGAGGTTACGATTATTACAAAAATTCACTAGAATATACTGGAAAAAAAAGCAGGAATGCCTTTTGCAAATGCAGAGAGTGTTGCTAGTAGCAAATTTTGCAGGTCTTACAGTAAAACTACCTGAAAGCAAGAGGATTGCTGTTTGTTTCCTGCAATTAAAAAAAAAAAGAGGTTTTTTCCTTCATTAACGTCATTAAGGACATTAGAAATTATTTCAGTGGTGACATATCCAAATGGCACAAAATACCCATAATGCAATAACATTTATGACTATTAAATATTATTTAGAATAATGTCTTTATGCTGGGTAGGGCATGTCGCTGTGGCCCACAAGGAGATGCCACAGAGGAAAGTGTGCCTGGGAGGAGCACTGCTTGGAGAGCAGATGAACCTCGGGCCTCATGCTCTTTGGCTGCTGCAGCCTCGTGTAGTAGCAAAGTGCTGGACAAGAAGCAAGTCCCTGCTTGTTGCTGTCACTCACCATCCCCTTGTGAAGCTGGCATGAAGGATCATACTTGCAGCTAGCTCCCAGGCCAGCCTCTGCCTGCACTGCAGGAAAAAGGCTTGGTGTCATTGTACAGGTGACTGGGTTGGGTCCAGAAACTCCTTAGCAAGATAAGCTCCTTTCTAGCTACAGGACTGAAGGTAGTCCACAGAGATGGATCCTCACATATCCTGCACAGCCCCAGTTTTCAGACTCTACTGAATCAATGTTTAATCAGTTTTGGTTCCAAGTTTTAACAAGGTTTTAGCTCCAACTAATCATAGAATCATAGAATCACAGAATATGGAGTTGGAAGGGACCCACAAGGATCGTTGAGCCCTACACAGGACACCCCAAGAGTCAAACCAGGTGCTTGAGAGCATTGTCCAAATGCTTCTTGAACTCTGTCATGCTTGGTGCTGTGAACACTTCCCTGGGGAGCCTGTTCCAGTGCCCAAACACCCTCTGGGTGAAGAACCTTTTCCTGATATCCAACCTAAACCTCCCCTGACACAATGTCAGGCCATTCCCTTGGGTCCTGTCACTGGTTGTGAGAGTGAAGAGATCAGTGTCTTCCCCTCCACTTCCCCTCATGAGGAAGTCACAAGCTGCAATAAGGTCTCCCCTCAGTCTTCTCTTCTCCAGACCAAGTGACCTCAGCTGCTCCTCATACAGCTTTCACTCAAGGCCCTTCACAATCTTGGTTGCCCTCCTTTGGACACACTCCAGTAGCTTCATATCTTTCTTATATTGTGGCACCCAGAACTGCCCCCAGCACTGGAGGTGAGGCTGCTCCAGTGCAGAGCAGAGCAGGACAATCCCCTCCCTTGCCCAGCTGGTGATGCTGTGCCTGATGCCCCCCAGGACAGGGTTGTTGTCCCTCCTGGCTGCCAGGGCACTGCTGGCTCACGTTCAACTTGCCACTGACCAGGACCCCCAGGTCCCTTTCCGTGGCGCTGCTCTCTGCCCTCTCATTCTCCAGTCTGTCCATATATCCAGGGCTGCCCCATCCCAGGTGTAGAATCTGGAACTTCTGCTTGTTGAACTTCATATGGTTGGTGATTGCCCAACCCTCTAATTTGCCAAGGTATCCCTGCAGGGCCTGCCTGTCCTCAAGGGAGTCAACAGCTCCTCCCAGTTTAATGTTCTCAGCAAACCTACTCAGTATCCCTTCCAGTCCTGCATCCGAGTAATTAATGAAGATGTTGAAGAGCACGGGGCTGAGGATGGAGCCCTGTGGAACCCCAGCAGTGACAGGTCCCCACTCTGATGCCACCCATTCACTACAGCCCTGTGTACCTGACCCATGAGCCAGCTTCTCACCCATCACATGATGCATTTATCCAGCTGTGTGCTGGATGTTTTATCCAGAAGGATACTGTGAGAAACAGCATCAAAAGCTTTGCTGAAGTCCAAGTCTTTCAGAGCTCAGCTAGGTGGGTTAACCTGTTGTAGAAAGACATCAGATTTGATAAGCAGGACTTCCCCCTCGTGAAGCTGGGCTGGCTGTGACCAATGTCTGTGTCATCCAGGTGTTTTTCAATACCTCCCAGAATAATCTTTTCCATGATTTTATTGGGACTGGAGTGAGACTGAAAGGCCTGTAGTTTCTGGGGTCCTCCTTCTTGACCTTTTTGAATATCTGGACAATGTTCACCAGCTTCCAGTCAGCTGTGGGACTTCTCTGGATTACCAAAACTACTCAAAAATCACTGAGAGAGGCTTTCTGACAACATCAACCAGCACTTTGAGGATTCTTGGATGAAAGTCCTCAAAAGGATGCAATCGCACCTGTGTTTAAATCTCCCTTTTTTGGTTTTTGGTTTGTTTCTGCCTATGCACTGAAAAAACCAGATGCTTATCAGTGAAAAAGAGGTGGTCTTATGTGGCTGACAAGACAGATGGATGTATTACATGTCCTACCACAGGAGCTCTGCAAGCCTGCAAGGTAGGCAGCTTGCCCCTGCCCCTGCTCCTGTATGAGATGAAAGATGTGGCTTCTGGAAACTGGAATTAAGAACTTTTATTTTCTCAATAGATTGAAAAGCAAAATTACTTCAGTTGTAGGACCTTGCTTCCTCATTACTTTCGTTCTTCCAGTACTGGGTAATCCCCAAGCCACCTTCTTTCCTTGTGGAGTGTGGAAGCAGATACTCCATCCAAAAACTTCTCGTAATGTAACCTATGTCCATGAAAAAGGGGGAAATATATTATTATGTCAAAGTGCCTGTAAATGCCATCCTGAATTGCACGTCTGTGTTTCAGAGGAAAACTCCACCTTCTTCCCAAACCTTGTTGCCTTTTTCTTGAATTCTTGAATCTTCAATAGAAAAACAATATACTTCAGACTGGACTTCAGGCTTCTCTCTGGAAAAAGAAGACACCTTTTTTTCTTTCCTCATTCCCCTCAGAGCCAACATAACCCCTGATCATGCTTTTCCCCTAGTGTTTTGCAGCTGGATCTTTTCCCTGGCCTGGACAGTTAGTGAGATTTTATGGAAGTCTGGTGCCAGCACAAGGAAGAAGATGAGCATGGACACCTTTATTGGTGCCAACATGGACTTTTAAGTCAATTAGGTGACTACTTCTTGAGTTTTTCCAAAGACCCTGAAATTACTGCACAAGTGCTATAGGCCCTTTCCTTTCCCATGCTGCAGGGTAAGAGTGACTCAACAAATGCGTGCTACCCCTACTCAGGGGAGAAACACCCCCTGACACCCCAGGTGTCTTTCCCAAGTTTTCCAGCTTGGGAAATGGGAAACGGCAGTTTTGCTGCCAGTTGTTTGCTACTGACTCTAGCTGGCATCAACCAACCATTGTCTCATGGCACCATCCATGATATAAAATTAATGCTGGTTTGCATTGCATTTTAGGTAATTATCAATTTAATTTTTATTGTCTCAACATTGTGCTCTGTGGGGCATTGCTTTCAGGATTTGGTATCTTGCTGCAATGTGGGTTTGGGTAAAAGATTGGGAGAGAGCACAGATAAAGGCTGCTGATAAAGGACAGCTTTTCAAACTCATACAGATGGAATACAAAAAGCCTTGCTAAAGTCCTCCTGATTAAAACAAGGAAAGGCTTTGATGAGACATACTGAGCAGAAACCGTGTCTCGAGTTTTATTGATTACTGGCTTATGCTGCTGTGTAAATGCACTCTTCATGGGATCAGAATACATCATGGGCTTTGTGATACGGCCATGGCATGCCTGGATTTGTGTAACCATGTTTCTGGAGCAAGCTAGCAAGCAGTCCTCAGTTTAACCTGGTGTGACTGGGAACATGTACATGGGAAAAGAAGGGAAAGGAAGCCCACAATGGGCACAAGAAGACAGCTGACTGGGAGGCCAGCTGTGCCTGGATCAGGGGTTTGTTTTCAGGCTTCTTGGAGGCCAGCTTTGACTTGTCCTGTATGCTGTTCTCTAGGTGCCATCTAGGTACAGCTCTGCTCAACCACTGAAATGGTGACATCTTTGTAGATGGCCAAAGCAACTTGGTGAGAGATCAGGATTTGTGCTTATTCCTCTCCCAAGAGGATAAAGAAAACAGAGACAGGTGAAAGCAAGCACTGGGCTTGGGTAGGACATCAAGCTAACTAGGGGAATGTGTTAGATATGTTTTCTGGAGCACATGGACACAGAGAAATGTAGTCTGGCTGCAGGCCAGCACAACGCCATATGAGGACAAGATCATGCAGCCCAAGAGAGGAACTGGGCAGCGACTGCTGAAGCTTAACTTAGTCAAGTTGCAGAATGACTCCAGGCTCTAGGAGGAGTCCAAGCCACTGAGCAATCCACCAGCCAAGCTAATACCAGCAGCTGCAGATCTTTCCACATCAATGCAACGGGGTTTACACTGGTATAAATCATGTGCGTCGCTAGATTCAGACACAGGAAAATAAGGAAGAGAAACAAAGGGCAGAAACAGAGATAGCTCTGAAAGGGAACTTTCTTACAGACTAGTCCTGAAAGCAACAATCAGGCACTGATAATAAGGCACAGCTATGCAGCTCATTGCTACACAAGGTCACAGTTTACCTTCCCCCACAAGCGCCCGCAGTGGGAGGTTCATTGTGGAGCGATGGATGCAGAGCTGAATTGACAGCCAAACCTGGGGGATCTGGCTGTTTCCCCGGGAAGGATTTGACATCCCTGGTTCTTAGGATGAAGACAAAGGGTGAGGGAACAGAAATATTACAATTGCCATTCCACAGAGGACAACGAATAGCAGCATCATCAAGGCTACCTGCATGACAGGGCGGCTTTATCAGCTCCAGAATAGCAATGTGCTATCCTGAAAAGCATGTCTAGCAAGGACAGAGCTATTACAGTAAAACTGGAATTTTATCTTTTTTTTAGCAGTGTAACACCCTCCTGAATGCAGTGATGCAGCTACAAGCAATGTTTTTGACAGTTTAACACTCGCTAGCTCAGAAGCTCCTTCCCACTTGCACGGCTGTGTTAGTTGGGGATATCAGCCCTTCCCTCTCCTCACCGACAGAGCTCACCTGTTTCACCTGATTGAGACCTTCTGTGTGACCTGGGACAAAATAATTAGGGTAGAGTTTTACCAGAGCCTTGCTGATGGGGGCAAGGTGTGCTTTCCCACCAGCTACGGTCACCAACTCCTT
Source organism: Rhipidura dahli (assembly GCA_013399225.1). Taxonomy (NCBI): domain Eukaryota; kingdom Metazoa; phylum Chordata; class Aves; order Passeriformes; family Rhipiduridae; genus Rhipidura; species Rhipidura dahli. The sequence goes on along the minus strand of VXAC01002934.1, from coordinate 460,670 downwards.
CTTTCCTACCCCACCGTGACAGCAGCAGCACCAGCAAAAGCATGAAATGCAGAGGATTTTGGTTTTTGTCCTCACCATTTGGTCCAGCTCTGGCTCCTCTCCCCAGAGCCACAACTTTCAATGTGCTGATGCTGTTGAGAAGCCTCGAGGCAGCTCTGTTTGCTTCCTTATCCCAACCAGCATGGCTCTGCGAGGAAAACCTCCAGCAATACGTGGAGGAAAGGAAAAAAGGCCATCTGTCACTACTGCTCTGTCTGAGGAAATAATTCAAGCAGCATCAGCAGAGATCTTTTGCTGCGTGACATGCATCTCCCACAGGGACTTTAGCTGACAGGATTATGTTGACCATCGCTTTTTGAATAGAGACAAATTTTCCCAGAATTTGGGAATTGTCAGCCTGCAACAAATAAATGGCTGTTGTATCACTTATTTTAACACTAGTGAGAAAATGGGCTTTTAGAGCAAATGAAAAAAGGATTATGAACTGAGAGAGAACTGAAGAAATGGGCTATAAGCAACCCAATCCTCTCCTAAAAATGTCTCAGGGAAAATACAGCCTCTTAAGATAATTAGATGGCCCTCCCTTTACTGTAACATCTGAAGGTGTGTTCACACTCCCTACTCGGGGAGCTTAATTTAGGAGTTATAACTACTACATTCAAATTAGTCATGAGTGACTCAGACTGCTCAGACTTGATTCCTCAGACAATGGAGAGATGGGGTTGTGACAGGCATTAGGGTACAAGCAGTCTGAACATGGCCTTGGCTGCCTCACCTTCCTTCAATGTGTTCTCCTGACAGCCCTCTGAAGCGGGAAGCGCTATTTCCATCCTACACACAGGAAAAGATGACTTTGTCTGGAGCAAGCTACCAACTTGCATGAAAAATGCCTCTTCCACCAGCTTATCTCGACTTTGCCAGCATTTACTTTGGCCAAGAGCAGCACTTTTTCCACACAAAATCCTCACTGAACTACTGCAGCCATTATTCAGTATAATACTTGTTCACTTAAGAAAAGGTCATAAGCCCTCCTATACTGAGTACAGATATTTTAAGGCAAAAGGGAATTTAGGTTTCTCAACAATGGGGATTTTAACATGTACTGCTTGCCAATATAATGAACACATCCAAGAAAAATGACCCAAGTTTTCATGTTTCCTGAAGCTAGGAAGTGTCTTGTCTACTAAACATGCCAGAGTTTTCCATGGATGTGACTTGGCTTCAATTTTTGCTCTCCCTACATTTTCTTGAATTAAATTGCAGGCACAATGCAACCTAAATACTTACACACAAACATATAAACTCTTGGCATGCTCTGGAATTAAGGAATAGTGACCTTAGTTTTATTTACACACTTCACACTGAATTTCTGGCATTTCAGCAGTTGACTCCCCAGGAGAATGCTCTTTCAATCCCATTTAATCCCCAGCCCACATCTCTTGACTGCAGCAAAGGAAATTCCAGTGTCTTAAGAAATTATTCCTCTTTGCAGGAAGTGTCAGATGTTAGGAGTATGTGGAGGGACAAAGAGCTCTTCTGCTGACTCATCTTGGCAGCCAGATCAGGTCAGCCTTCTTAGCTCCAACACAGAGCTAGAAAAGGAGCTAGGAAAAGCTAAAATGTCTGGATGGTGAAACTAAAAAGAAAGAAAATAATAAAGGGCTCTTGCACAAGCCAGGTGAGGTGGGAATTGGTACTTCCAACTCTTTGTTCTTACAAATATTCCAAACAAAAATTCAGCATTCAAGCCACCAAGATTTGCCTGAACAGAGGGCTTACATGAAGCACTCAAGAAAAGCAAAGGTACAAAGCACTGTACATCTGAGGGCTCTCCCTAATTCTTTGCACTTTTGTTTAGAAATCTGTATCATTGAGGTGCTGGAGCATATCCAAAGAAGGGCAACAAAGCTGGTGAAGGGTCTGGAGAACCAGTCTTTTGAGCAGTGTCTGAGGGAGCTGGGGGTGTTTAGCCTGGAGAAAAGGAGGCCCAGGGGAGACCTTATCACTCTCTACAACTGCCTGAAAGGAGGGGGGAGCCAGGTAGGGATCAGTCTCTTCTCCCAAGTAACAAGTGACAGGACAAGAGGAAATGACCTCCAGTTGTACCAGGGGAGGTTTAGACTGGATACTAAGAAAAATGTCTTCCTTGAAAAGGTTGTCAACCTTTGGAACAGACTGCCCAGGGAAGTGGTGGAGTCCCCATTCCTGCAAGTAGGACACGGAGATATGGCCCATGGGGACGAGGTTTAGTGGTGGACTTGGCAGTGGTGGGTAAATGGTTGGGCTTGATGATCTTAGAGGTCTTTTCCAACCTAAGTGACTCTGTAATTCCATGAAGTCCAAGGTATCTATTCTGAAAAGTGTTTTATTGCAGAACTGGGCAAGGGAAGGAACAGTGAAGAGGAGTGAAGAGGCACTTAAATTTGTTCCAAATCTTCTGTCACAGGCTTCCTGTAAATACCTTAGTGGCTTAGTTTTGGACACATTTATGCAAGCAGTTCTTCACTAAAGCAAGAGTTAATAGTTAACCCCATTTCCAGAAGCAACGGTGGTTTTGAACACATTAGGTAACTTGTGGGGCTGGATCCTTGGGCTTAAAACCTGGATTCAGAGAGAAAGATAAGAAACAATGTTTTACTGATTTATTTGTGGACCTTTGTGGAACCTCATCTCAGCCATGAGCTTGACTGGTTGCCAGTATGCAAAGCAACATTAGCACAAAATGGTAAGAAAGATGAGTAAATATACAAAAATAATTTAAGAACTCAGATAAAGTAAAGAAATTCCCATTACAGAACTTGGTTCCTTCTGCTGCTTTTGCACACAGCTGTATGAACGGCAGTGCACTCCCAAGAAAGCCTTCAGAAAGTAAAACAGCCTGAATATTCATGGAAGTCTGTATTCTCATGAACATTTGCACCTGAATGCCATGTCCTGCCATCTCTGAATGCTCTTTGCAAGCTTGGGATTAGAACTGTGCTGAATGGCATTTAAGGGACCCAGTGAACAGCATGAAGTTTCTCTTTGCAGGGAATTCATGGTACTGCATCCTGATTTTTTGTGTAAGAGCACCTTTTCAGGCAATCCTTGACAGGTGTCTCTAGACTTCTAGTATCTAATTAGGATTTCAATCTTGTTGGAATAGTACTACCTGATTTCATCTACCCCCAAAGCACCATAAACAGTTCCAGCATTATAAAAATAATTACTCCTCTGATCTATATGCAACCTGTATTATGTGTCCTGTCCCTTCTATCTATTTGTAGGTGTGAAAATAAAGTCTGTTTCAGACTTTGTATCTTGCTGCCATGGTATAATGTCAAAAGCACTCAGGAAACATTAGTTAATACAAAGTTTTGTACTCAAAGAGACAGGGTGTCAAAACTGTAACATTCAAAGACTAAGAAAACATTTTGGGTATAAACAATTAGTGGAAATACCTCAACCATTTCACTGGGAAGTATGATTCATTCATATTAAAATAAATTTGCTACTAATAAATATATGGCTAAATCTTAACTGAAATGTACTTTCTAATACAACTTTTAGAAATGGGTATTCCATCTCATTTCTTTGGGCAAAGTTGGGACTGGGAACACATCTGGGAAAACATCTGGATTCATTGCCAGGGGCCAAAATGACAGGCTGAGACACAGGTTAATCACTTTCTATTTCTGTGGGCAATGGAGTTAAATCTAGCCTTGCTTCTTTTAAGAACTCTCTCCACAAAACTTATTTTCAGGTGAAAATTGAGCTTTCTTTCCATTTTGATGAACAGATAATAATAAGCTTTTATTGCCCCTTTTATTTTTATAGTTTTCCCATGTCACCAGTTATAAAACAAGAAGTTTTCTAACTTTTATAGAAGAGATGAGGTTACATTGTGCAGTATTACAAATGCATCTTACTCTGTTTAAGATGACAAATGGGCAAATTTAAGCTACAAAAGCAGACTCTTTCCATATTTTTGGTGAATGCAGCAGCTATTTTGAGTATTTTATATTTACCAAAATGTTTTCCATTTCAAACACCAGCTTTGATGAAGACAACCTCCACTCTATTTTAAAGCAAGCCTACAAGGCAGCAGCTTCTACTGTTAAATATTCTTAACCACAGCAGTCTTCAAAGAGAGTTGTTTGCTGGATGCAGTTTGATATAGGGATTAGAATTTCTTTAAATACTTCCTCCTTTACCCATGAACATGAGAAATATAATTCCACATGAAGCACTTGAATGAACACAGAATGGATGAGCTGGGAAGGGACCTCCAGATGTCATCTGGTCCAACCCTCCTGCTCATGCAGGGCCAGCTAGACTGAGTTACCCAGGTCCATGTCCAGTTGGCTTTTGAATATCTCCATGGGTGATGACTCCACGACCAGTCTGGCCAAGTTGTGCCAGTGCTCAGTCATCCTGAGAGTAAAAAATGTTTCCTGACATTCAGAAGGCACCTCCTGCACTTGTTTCTGCCCATTGCCTTTAGTCCTGTCACTGTGACCCACTGCAAAGATCCTGGCTCTGCATTCTTATCATCCTTCCTTCAGGTGTCTCTACACATTGATCAAATCCCCCTGAGCCTTCTCTTCTCCAGGCTGAAGAGTCTAAACTTTCCCAGCCTTTCCTCATAGGGGAGATGCTTCCTTTGTGCCTCTCCTTTGTGCCTCTTCTTCAGTCTCTCTCCAGTGTGTCCCTGTCTCTCTTGTACCAAGGAGCCTATGTGTGGACAGAGTAGGACTCCCAGGTGTGGCCTCTCCAGGGCTCAGTAGAGGCAAAGGATCACCTCCATTAACCTGCTGGCAATATTTTGGCTAATGCAGCCACACCTGGCTTTCTTTGCTGTGAGGGCACATTGTTTATCTCATGTTCAACTTGTCCACCAGGTCCCTTTCTGCCAAGCTGCTTCCCAGATGGGACAACCCTCAGCCTGTACAGATAGATGGGGTTGTTTTTTCCCAACTGCAGGACTTTGCACTTCTGCTTGTTGAACTTCACAAGTTTCCCACCAACCCATTTCTCCAAACTGTTGTGCATGGCAGCACAACCCTCTGGCATATCAGCCAATCCTATCAGGTTTGTGTGATCTGCACATTCACTGAAGGTCCACTCTGCACCATCATCCAGAATGTTAATGAGGATGTTAAAGAGGATCAGATCCCAAAGAGGACTGACCCTGGACTACACCATTGGTTACTGGCCTCCAACTAAACTCTGTGCCACTGACCTCCCTCTGGGCCTGGCCATTCATCTTGTTTTCAGTCCACTTCTCTGTCTGCTCTTACCGCAACCTATTAGGATTTTATGGGATGTTCCCAACACTAGATCTACAGCATATTACTGACTTGTCCTATTAGTGCTTTCTCCTCCTCACTCCCTTTCCTCTCACCAGCAAGGTGTCGTCCACCACCTGGGCCCCCCATGCTCATCTAGCTTCTCCTCAACCATGAGGGGCAATGAACCTGTTTTATGGCTGTAAACCCATAGGTGTGGTGAGAACATTCTTCCTGGTGCCAGAAGTCACCAGCTTCCATCCATCCCCTTCTCCAGAGGTTTTGCTTACCTTGTTAATACAAGGCAGACACTGCTCTCTTTCCTGTTATGGATGGGTCTGTACAGATGAGCTCTTCAAGCTGTTAAGACTCAAAGAAGATCCTGTGTGTCTCCCTTTCACGTTCTCTGATGTGCTGCCTGCTTGCTGCCTCCTGAATTCCTCCAGTTGGCAGCACTGCTTCTCCAAGCCAGTACACCTCTGGAAGGACAGAGGGCCATTTTTCTTGGCCTCAAACAGAGGTCACAGGCAATTCCTGGAACCTGGGATTTGGAGGGTTGCATCAGACATCTGAAGCCCAGGCTGTGTGGAAGCTGTATTGGGTTTGCATGGCAAGGTTCTGGCAGCAGGGGGGTACAGGAGTGGCTTCCATGGGAAGATACCAAAATCCTCCCCCATTTCTGACAGATCCAATGCCAGCTGGGTCCAAGATGGATTCACTGCTGGCCAAGTCTGAGCTCAGCAGAGGCAGTGGTAGAGCCTCTGGGATAACAGATTAAAAAGGGGTGGGAGAAAAAGCTACACCATTTCAGCCAGAAAGAGCAGTGAGAACAAGAGCAACAACCCTGCAGACACCAAGGTCAGTGCAGAAGGAGGGGCAGGAGGTGCTCCAGGAGCCAGAGCAGAGATTCCCCTGCAGCCCCTGGTGCAGAGCATGGGGAGGCAGCTGTGCCCCTGCAGCCCATGGGGATCCATGGGGGAGCAGAGATCCACCTGCAGCCTGTGAAGGACCCCACCCATAGCAGTGGATGCCCAAAGGAGGCTGTGACCTGGAACAGGTCCCACGGGGACCCGTGCTGGAGCTGTGTGCTCCTGAAGGACTGCACCCAGTGGAAGAGACCCGTGCTGGAGCAGGTCACGAAGAACTGCAGCCCATGGAAACGACTCAAGAGTGGAGAAGTTCTGGAGAACTGCCTCCCAAGGAAGGGACTCATGCTGGAGCAGGGAAAGAATGTGAGGAGTCCTCCCCCTGAGGAGAAAGGAGCAGCAGAGACAGCATGTGATGAACTGACCACAGCCCCATTCCTTGTTCCTCTGTGCTGCTGGGGGAAGGAGGTAGAGCAAATCAGGAATAAATTTAAGCCTAGGAAGAAGGGAGGGGTGGGGGGAAGGTGTTTTAGGATTTATTTCTCATTATCCTATTCTGATTTGAGCAGATTTCAAAGGGAAATGATAAAATTGCACTCTAATCTCCCAAGCTTTATACCTTAATGCTGACAAGGTTGAAAAGTTCTACCCAATACTGTCACGTGACAGCAAAGCTAAAAGGAAGGAAAACACGGGCACAGAATTAAGACAGATGCAGTAAGTCCTAAGGTGAAAGGCTTTGAGAAAGCAGTTTGTATTTGAAAATTTCAGAATAAGGTAATTTCTAAAAATATTTAAATAAAATCATTTATGCAAACACATTAACCCAGGAAAAGCCAAAACCAAAACACAAACATTCAGTATGAAGACTTTTTTTTACAATAAAAATTCTTCTAGGAACTATATTAAATATGACAAAAGGGGAAAAAATAGCATCTCACAATGTATATTCAAGGGCATCACATTTTAGAACAATGTCTTAGCCGTTTATAAATGATTCATGAAGAAATTAAATATGCTATTCCATAAAAGAATAATCTAATTTACAGTTCAGATGTAAGGCTTCACCATAACATCCCATACCCTTCACCTGGATCTTTGCTTACCCAAGCTGAGTGGCCTGTACTTACTCTCTTACCAGAGTAACACAGCATGGTGGTCCTCAAAAACACAGGTAGCGTTCAGGTTTAGTTTTTAAGGTTCAACAAAAAAACTATTACTAGAAAATATTCCTTTTTTTTTTTTTTTTTGGTCACAATAAAAGCAAATGAAATCTAGAATAAACAGATAAGTTGTATTTGCTGGTCCAAGATTGAGGGAATGGATTCACCTACAGCTTGCCAAAAAAAAAAGTATCTAGCTGCTAGTTATGCCATTGTATTATTAGTCATTGAGCACAACTGGGACACCACAACTCCAAATCACAGACTAAAAACACAGTGCACCCTTTAAAGAAATTACATAATTTCTGTGAGAAAAAAGTTGGGGGGAAAAATAATGAGAACTACCCATTCTCCATAGCTATCCTATGCATAAGAACTATTTCCCTTACAGACCTCCAGTTTATTCAGAATACTGAATGTAATACTGACAACAGCAATATCCCTTAGTCTCCTTATGCATCAAGTACATGTCAGAGAAAAATCTGCCCCGAAACACTCATTTTCAACCAGAAAACATCGCCAGAAAACTTATTTGCAACACATTTATCTGGTGTTGCAGTTAACATATTTATTCTGCAGACAACAGTCACAAGTACTTACTAAAAATACAGATATGTTTCCTAAAAAGTAAAGTGAGGCTTCAAGATGACAAAGCTTTTGTAACAGTGCAGGGTGCAAATTCTCAGTATGAAGACATTCAGAAGATTTGCTGCTCAAAGAGGATCTTTTCAAACCCGGGTGGAGGTGTATGATAAAATTCACTGAACTGACAATCCAGAATGGCACTGTCATCAACTGCAGAAGAGAACCAAACAGAAGGAGTTAGAGAAGGAACACTTACATTTTGATCCTCTATTACACCACCATACCAGACTGTAGACTGTGCTCAAACCACAAAGAATTTTTCCAATACATCCATTACATATACACCATTAAAAGAAATCTCTTCAATGAATTTGGTAAGGCCCCATGCTAGGAGAGAAAATCTCTCTTTTCTGCTGTTTACTTGATAATGGTCCTTGGTGAAGTCAATGAGAACCCCATGTCTAATTTCACTGGGAGTGTTAGCAGAGCTTCAGGCTATTGATTCCAAATTTTCTACTCTGTTTCTCCAGAAATCTACGGATTAAGGACACTACCAGATACACCTTGCAGGGATGTCACCTCTTCATATGCATATTTTTCTGTTCCTAATTCTGCTGGAGTTTCAGCTGTGTACAGTGGATTTTTAGAGGTTGACAAGGTTTCAGAAGTCTGCAGTGGTTGGTATCAAACCATCAGTTTTAGCGTATGATCCAAAGAAAGCTTCTTTGACTGCTTCTTGAAGTTGGAAGTTAATGTGGTTTTTTTTACAAAACTTCTTCCAGTTTTAAACCCTCTGCATAATCAACATACCTGCAACAGTACTTTCAATGCAGAATGTAAAAAAGAAACTGCTGAGCATTTTCAGAGCAACACTTTTGTGTACTTCAATAGCAAACTGAAACACCCAACTAGTCAGAAAAGCAAGGTCTCTTTCAAAGATAAATTCTGAGATGAACCTGGCAGACTATCAATATTAGCTAAAACAAGAAAAACTTCATCTTCATATTTCGGAATTTAGCTATCTCAGACCCAAGGTCGGAATTTTTCCCTCCTAGGCTTTGTGAAAATCCTATCATGTATTTGTACGGGTCTGTTGTACTTATGTCTCTCTTCCATGAAAGCCCCTGAAGTACAGCTGCTGTGGGGAGTAACCTTTAAGTCCTTTTTTTTTTAATCTTCTCAAGCTTGACACTGCATTTGCCTGATCTATCAAGTTCCTTTTAAAAAGATATCTATAGTTCTAGTCTGAATAGTGTAAATGCTTGAGAAATGCTTTTCTCCATGGCCAAATCCTTCCACAGGATTAGAAGAAGTTCACATTAAATTAAGGACATTTATAGTGAAAGTTTATACCAAGTAAGTACTGTACAAAAGCAACCTGCAGACTTCAAGTTATAGCTATATGTAGGAGACATGATAATTATGATGAGATTATGCCCACTTGCGGAAGAAGACAAAAAGAGCCAGGCAATAAAAGATCACAGCATTCCTCAGGCATGGAACTTCAGTCAGAGAAAAAAGATTAACAGTAGGCTAACATGCCACCAAGTATTTTCTGAAAGCGACCTTCATTGTTCATGCTATGTAACATCCCTTCCAAAATACAGGGAAGATGCAGCCACCCAGTAACTCTTCTGCTGCTCATGAAGATTTTGCACGAGGAGATCCCGCGGAGCTGCCACAGCATTTTAGCAGCGCCATCATGTGGCTGAAGGACACATCACAACTTGACCATACAACAGGATTCCACTCTTCCTGCTTGGAAGCTAGTAATTCACCGGCTGCATTGATAGACGTCAAAGACTCTACAACACATCTGGAGTACTTTCTTCCTGTTCATAAAATTCCATTTCAATCAAAATGTATCAAGCTATAAATGGGACCGTGCCAACAGTTCATTAGGAACTCACCATGAAATTAAAAATTATCCCCATAGATAAGGGTTATCCTTGAGACCAAAATTATTTTGGCTACTTCTTAGATGAGATTCACATAGGAACAAAGATAAACTGAAGATGGAGCTCCTGAAGCAGGTCCAGAGGATGGCTACAAAGGTGATGAGGGGACTAGAACATCTCTCCTATAAAGACAGACTGAGAGAGCTGGGTCTATTCAGTCTCGAGAAGAGCTGACTGAGACAGGACTTTATCAGTATCAATGAATTCTGAAGGGAGGGTGCCAAGAGGGCGGATCCAGGCACTGCTCGGTGATGCCGAGCAATAGTACAAGAGGCAACAGGCAGAAACTGCACAGGAAGTTCAAAAAAATACAAATAACAATTCTATTGCTATATAACACTGAAGGCATTCAGGAAGTATGTGAAATTAAAAGGCACGAATATCAAGCTTCATAGATAAATCAGATTAACCCACAAGTCTGCCATCTGCTCCAACTTTTCGACTCCCCAGCTCGCTGGATGCGGGCACTGTAAGCACTGCTTTTTTTCCTATTAAGCACCTATAAAAATGAGGCAAATATGTATTTTTTTAGTTTCCCAGGTTTGCATTTTCATGCGATTAATTGTTGCAGTTGCCAAGAATAGATGATTAATGTGTGTTCCATTTAAGTGAGAAGAATACACAACTCACAAAACAGAACTGGAATGAAAACATTGTCCATAATGTGAAACAGTTTGAAAATCTCTGACTTACCATAGACCACTGGATAGACAGTTCCCCTGATTCCTGAAGCTGGACAATGCATGTTCTTGCCATTTAAATATACATTTAATTCTACATGGTCATATGTAATGCCCTACAAAGTACAGAAAATTAACAAGGAAAAAAGTATCAACAAGTTATACCCCTAAGACTGCTACTTAACTTAGTTTTCTTAGCCACAGGCAGATTTTAACACCATTAAGCAAACCACAGCATCCTAGAAAATCTCACTTGATTTATATTCCTGCCAGGGACTAGAAGTTAATAAATGACCAGTAACATCTGTATTTTCAAATGCTCAGGATTCCTTAACGCCTGCTCAACTGGGATGCAGCATGGTACTGCACAATACACTTTGCATCTTGCTGAGTTTACAAAACAAATTTCCAAACTTTACCATGTTAAAGAAACACAAGATTTTCAACAATTTTATGTATGAGACATGTTTGCAATCTTCTTGTTTCTATCTTCTTGTTGAAATCACATTAATAAATAATGATGCTAGGAATCAAGTTTATCCTTCCATACTTCCATATGGAAACCTCCCTCAGCTCATTTACTCTGCCGGCAGCAACAGACCGTGGTTTCACACACAATGCTATAAATATGCTGACCACAGAGCAGAAAGCAAACACTAACAAGATAGAAACTTACTTATCTGTTAGCTAAAGGATTTTTCTCACTGCTTTGGTATGTCTGAGTGTGACAATTTGTGTGGTCATTCAGAACCTCAAGAATGTGTTTTCATGTCGGAACAAAATAAACTGATATTTATGGAAATGGGGGAGTTAGCAGTAACACATCAGTTACTTTTTCTTGTGATTAACTGAAGCTGTTCAGACCACACTAGGTTCACCAGATCCTGGAACAGTCTGCAACCCTTCAAAAAAATTTTTCAGAAGGGGATTAAAAGAACAGTATAGTATCTAAAGGTAAAGGATGCTGTGTGGGGCTTCTAAAGGTGGCATTTCTAACCATGGCTATTATAGAGAGGCAAGTTACCCAGCATAAAAAAGTAGGGGTGATAAGTGGTCTCAACTTCATTGATGGCACTGCTCTCATGTATTTTTGAAAATAAGTAAGAGGACATGGAGAAAATGACAGCACTAAACCCACAACATTTTGAACAAAATCACTTAAAGAAGTTTTGAAAAACCTGAAGTAGTAAGGTACAAAAGAGAAAGTCTTAATAGATTCTCCATTTTCTTTCATTCTCAATCATTTTCCCACTGAACATTACCTCCCTCCCCACTTAATATCCCCACAAACTACAAAAATTTGGCTAAAAATACAACTAATTTATCACCCAGGACCCATCATCTGCTCCTCCTCTCTGTCCTCCTAATCATTAACCAGTTAGCTAAGGGATCTTGAGTTCAGCTGGGCATGGTGCATAGCCATGTAATGCATTCCAGCACATTATTTGTTCAGGGAGGTCCTATCTCAAACAATGTAAGATCCTTGTGATGGGACTTATGAGTTAGGTACTGCAATAAAGCATTAGGAACTATTTCTCAAACTCTGGTCAACTCCATCCCTCATTAGGAACCTATCAGTACCAAGAATGAAGTCCACCCATATCCAGGCTGCTGATCCATTTGAACACAACAGGAATTTATATCCCAGCACCTTCCAAACTGGGAGATGCAAGCTCAACAATTTGACTTAAACCAGCCAGCTTGACCACAGAGGTGTAAATAAGGCATTTGGGAACGGGTGAAGAATTAAGAAAGCCTTAAAAAACTCACCACCACATCACCCTCCTGAGGAAGGTTGTTTGCTGGTAACCTATTTTTTTCCTCATTGTTATAGTAGAGAGCTCCATCATTTCTCATCACCAGGCTGTGGACATCCCGACCAAGTGGAATTTGATTCAAGTTTGCTTTCTGGGTTGCAACTCCAATACCCCAAATCCCTAAAATATGACATTAACACAGTAAGAAAAAAACCACATTATTTTGAAGACTGACTGAAGCAGGAATACATAAAGAATTTGGTTTTTAACTAATGCCATGATGGTACTACCAGTAAATATCTTCTGGAAATACCAGAACTATTGTAGGTTAGCTCTGGTAGGCAGCTAAGTACCAATCAGCCAGTCATTCCCTTTCCTCTACAGGCCCTGGTGGAACGGAGGAAGAGGAAAGGAAGAGTAAAACCAAGAAAACTTGTGGCTAAAGATAAAAATTGTTTAGTAAAAGCAGAAGTGAAAGAAAGAGACAACAAAACAGAGTGATGCAATGGCAGTCACTCACCACCTCCCATGGGTAGACTGATGGCCAGCCAATTCCCAAGCAAAAGACAGCTAACCTCCCCAAATCCCCTCCTCTCCCATTTATTCCTGAGCAAGACAGGTGGTATGAGGTATGGAATATGTCTTTGGTTAGTTTGGGTCATCCATCTGGTTATGTCCCCACACAAACTCTTGTGCAACCCTAATCATATTCACTGGAGGGGCAGAGCGGAAAACAGAGGAGGTTTTATGCTGTGCAAACCCTGCTCAGCAGCAGCTGAAATATTGGTGTATTATCAGTATTGTTTTGTTATCAGTATTGCTTTGGTCATGAATCTAAAACACAGCACCACAGCAGCTGCTATGAAGGAAATTAACTTCATCCTGGCCAGACCCAGCACAAGTAGCCATAGGAGATTGAAGACAAACAGCATCTATCTTGAAAAAGGAGCATCTCTGAAAAAGAGAATTGTAACCACTTAGCTTAACTTCTATTCCCCAAAAAATATTGAAAACAAACTCTGAGACTGTAGGAGGATACAAAAAAATAAATCCAACTAGCATGGATCTGTAAACAACAAATTTTCCTTTTTCAGCTAGTTAGACTAGTCTTATGGAAAAAGAATAAAGTGTTAACATGATAGACCTTGATTTGGTGATGTTTTTGAAACTCACACAACACTGAAATAGTCAAATAATGAAAACATGGTCTAGACAGTTACAGCAGTATGAAGGCACGAGTGGTTAGAAAACTATTGCAGGATTACTCATCAGTAGCACCCTGTCAAATCAAAAAAGATGACTCAAGTGGGGTTTGAGGTTTTGCATTGAAGGCACAAGGTCAGACACTATTCTACCTTCCCATCAATTACTTGAATAACATGACGACGTGCTGATTAAATGCGCTGCCAATCCCAACCTGACAGGACTGCAAGCTGTTTAAAGAGCTCCTGACTAACTGGTCAGAAATAAATAAAGTGCATCTGTTTTTACTAATTATGAAGAAGAGCAGGTAAGTAGGAACAGTAAGTGGCACAAACACAGTAGTGGCTTGGTAACCAGTTCACGGAATATGGTTTGGGGATTATCACAGACCACTTGCTGAGTGTGAGTGCGCCCTACTGCTGTGGAAAACTTCTGGATGTGTGGCATGTATAAAATAGATGAGGTCATCTACTGCTGCTGCAGCTGAAGCAGAGCATCCATTTTAAGCACTGTACCTCAAGACAAATTAGGCTGACTAGAGATATTGTAGAAAAGAAAATAAAACAAATCAAAAGTGTAAAAATTTCATCTATAAGGAGACAATGAAAAAAAACCCAACAAACTGGGACTGTTTAGTCTACAGAAGACTAAAATGACGCAAAGATATAAGAAATTTAATTTCAAAAGACAAAACTGTGGAATAATTTATTCTAATGCCTACATGGCCAGGACAAAAAGGACAAGAGTGTGATTAGACTTCAAAAAACTTTACAACAGTCAGGGTGACCCCACAGATAACCTCTAATTGATTGTGCAGGGACACTTCTGGAAATCACAGATTTACTTTAAGTCTTCTACACTTCTCCTGCCTTGGGGCACAGGAACAGAGGAAAAATGAGTCACAGGGGCCAGGAGACTTTATTTTCATTGTTTCTCAAGTATAATAAGTGTGAATAATGACCATGTATGAACAACATCAGCAATGGATTCTTCCCAACATAAAGGATAATAAAATTGCCAAGTTAAGATTGATATAAGCTTACATGTAGCTTAAAACTAATGAGCTAGTTGGACTGCAAGGTGTTGTAGGCAGATCTGCATTCACTCTGCCTGCACTCCAACCCTCCTGAAGGCAAACAACCCTTACCTGAAAAGGGCTGGCATCAAGCTCCTGCTGGTGCATGAGGCCTGTCTCTAGACTAACACTTCCCTTCTTCCCTCCCCATACACATTTAGGGAAAGCACAGCTTCATTTTCAGAGCACCACCTAACAGCTTTTAAGAATACAGGCTGATTTTTCATGCCAGAATACAGGCAAGCCTGGAGTGCTCTCTATAGTAATGAAGCTGACCATATTTGTAGGAGCAAATAAAGGAACAAGGTGCTGAAAGGCTCCTCTGGATAAGGCAGTGTCAGAATAAGTGCTACACGTTTGATCTGAAGAGCAAAGGGTAGCACAAGGAGTTTTACCCTTGCTTGAGCAAACAGTGCCTCTTAAGAACAAGTGAGGGTAGACAAATAGATACACATATCACTGGATAAACTGCACTCTTTAAAAAAAAAACACTTCACAGCTACATTGTTTTATGTGGTCATAAGCATTTCCTGAGCAAAAATAATTTCTAAAATATGCCAACTGAAAAACATGCCTATGCAGCACACAAAACAGCGTGGAGGGTTAGTATTTGCACTCCTCGAGTAATACACTTACCATTCTTTTTAATATTTTAGAGTCACAATTTAAAAAAGGGAAAAAAGACATTTCACACAGCAACAACTTCTAAATCTCTCCAATGTTCACAAGTTCAAGGATGAAATTAGAAAGATGCATGTGCTGAGCATCTGAGATATTACCACCAGCAGGCAATGTGACATAGCTCCCAAGTTTAAAGTTGTATGTTTTTTGCTGACTAACCTGTAGACTGGATTTTAAACTCGAAATAGCTCTTGTTCTGATGCAAAGGTGCATTGGCTAAGCAGCCTCCCGTGCCACATATTCTTCTGCCATTCTTAACAATGACAACATCTGTTCCTGCAAGAAGAAAAAAAACCCCACAGAACTTCTAAACATTTTTAGAAATCTGAAAGCAGCCCTCAAAACCCCTAAACAATGAGAACAGTTTGTGTTCCTCCTGCCCCAAGTAAAAGTCTGTGAGAACTATGATGATGGACTATGCTTTGAAGCAAGAGAAGGAAGGTTGTTTACAGGCTAGTTCACCTTTCCACTAGGGTTTATTTATTTAAAATCTATAAGCTGATCTAATTTTCACCTCTTGGGCTTTATGGCATCGTGCTGTTTATAACCTTTGCTTAGCCACATCAGAAGCATAACTTACAATTTAGTCAGAAAGGGTTCACTGTGAGACCAAAGCCCTGTACTCTGTCTCTAACATCGGAGAAAAAGAATTCTGCAACAAGAAGGAAAAGCATATCGGGTAGAAATGATTGACGGAACTGCAAGGTGTTTAGTTAGTCTCTGAAACAGTCCTTCTATTAGAAATGTGCCTGCCAATACAGTGAGAAAAAAAATCCTGTGCTAAGTTTTCCTTCTCCATTGGACGACCTCACCTTTAGGCACTGCTGTCGCGGCCAAGCACATGGGAGGCTGTTGCTAACAACTGTGCTCGAGCACCGGACCGTACCTATTCCTCCTCAGCTCTTTCCCCCGCTCTGCTGCTGCTGGCCCAGATCCCCTCTCTCCCCAGCAGAGCCCGGGCATGGTTTTGTGGACAGCTCATGCTAAGGGTGATGCTCCAAAGAGCAGCATGGACAAGACTCTGCACGGCCTGGCTCCATCTTCATCCGCACTGCCATAACTGGAGGTGGAGTCTCCGTCCCTGGGGATGGTTAGGGAAAGGCTGGACGTGGCATTAAGTGCCCTGGTCTGGTTGACATGGTGGTGTCGGCTCACAGGTTGGACTCGATGACCTCAGAGATCTCTTCCAACCTGACCGATTCCGTGATTCTGTGAACTCAGCCCCTCGCCTCTGAACCACCATGCCGTGTCCACCCTGACCAGGAACCCCAGCCCACGCCGGGCAGCCTGCCCCCCTCGGGCACCCCACATACTCATTGTGCCCATCAACTCCAGTTTAAACCCAAACTGCTTTGAGCCACTTTTTAAAATCAAGCTTCGGAGTTTTTTTTTTCCCTGGAAACTGCCAATTCCTGCTCAAGAAGCAGCCCCAAAGCGACTTCCCCAGCGGTTACCCCGTGCCGCGCCCCGGGGCTGCGGCCCTGCCCGCCGCGGAGCCGCCCGCCGGCGGCAGCGGCCCTGCCCCGCTCACCCATGCGCTGCGTGTCCAGGTGCACGGCCGGCATCTCCTTGAGCGGGATGTGCCCGGCGCCGCCATCCCGGCACCAGGAGAAGCAGCAGAACACGGAGGCGGCCATGGCCGGCCGCACCCCCGCACCGCGCAGGCGCAACGGCCGCCGCCCCGCCCCGCCCCGTCCCGCCGCGACATGGCGGGGGGCGACCCCGCGCCGAGCGCGGGGTAAAGTGAAATGAATTAAAAGTTTAAAAACATCGACATTAACGTCACATCTTTCCTCTGGAAATTGAAATCTAGAGGATAACGAGTGCGGCCCCTGCAGCTCCTTTTCCACAGCTGTCGCGCTGGCGTGAGGCCGTCCTACAGGACGTTTTGTACGTATATACGTGCATATAAAGGATAATTCATGTATATATACATAGTATATAAAAAAAGGACACATCCTGATGGGCAGGTGTTAGCTTTGTCATCAACGAACCTCACACTTGAGAAGGGACTCCATGGAAATTTACTGCTCAGTTATTCCTGGCTCCAAGTAACAAGAGCCCCGTTTATTTTATTTCCTTTTCCTTTTAAAGTCCTCTCTACCGTTCTCTTTTTTAATTATTGGAAAACTCAGGCAGGGCTCACTGAAATGAAAGGTTCACCCAGCCGAGCCTGCTAGGCCATGAGTTGCCCTTTCTCCTCATTTTTCAGACCTGTCCAGGTAAGTCTTAACCCTGAGTGTTTGGAGTACTTTTTGCTTCTAGAGGGCTTCTTCATGTGTTCAAAACCTCTCCTAATTTACTAAGTTAACCTTCACAGACTGCTGCAGTGAAAAGCCAGTGTGCTATCATTACACTTACCATTTTGTTTTGCAAAGCACATTTTGGGGCCAGCTTTGTGTCCCTTTCACAGTGGCAGAGCACCATGTAATTAAAAAAGCTGTAACATGACTTGTGGTCTGTGGGTTACACAAGCATTTCTATGTCTATTTCTGCATTCCTACAACACACACAGCATCTGGAGCAGGACCCACAAACTGGGCTCCAACAAATACAGTAAATATTGATAACATGATGATAGAAGCCAACCTGTGCCCACTTCACATTTTTATTTATCTATAGAAAAATATCAAATAAACATTGTGCCATGAGCTGCTGATCAAATAAGTTTTGCAGACAGCAGGTAATTTAATTATTTGCATCTGAAAGCCTATTTATCTCCAAACTAGTTTGGGATGAAATTGTTGTTTCTCATTATTTTCAGTTGGTGTATTGTTTTGTGGCATTTCACCTAGAAATTACAGTATGAAGTATGATGTAAGTAATGTAACCCTTGTGGTACTATGTTATCTGTCTTGTGGGGGCCAGGGGGTTAATAGAGATAATCAAAAATCCTTGTTAAAGAAACTTCCATAGCCAGAAATTTCTGGTCTGGATGGGCTGTATCAGTCACACTTACCCCCTTTTACTTGAAACATGAGGTGAAGTGCTGTCTTTCTCAAAATTGTGCCTAAAACCAATCTGATTTTAAGAGCGGCTTTAAAATGTGCTTCCTTTTTTTTTTATTGGACTTACTGTTACAGCCCATAAACATTTGGGGTCAAGAGCTCACTTCCTTAAAATATGCCAAATGGGATTAGTCTCGAACTTCCAAGAAATAAATATTAGGTGGAAACTGATGTTTATTTATTTCATATGGAGGGCATCGGGATTCTCATTGGTAGCTCATTGTTCACAAATTTAGTCTCATTTAAGTCACTGTGGGATTTTTATTGCATGTGGGTTTGTTACAGTAAATGCTGAAAGATAAATGTTAATATACTTTTAAAAAGAAAAAAAATAGAAAACTTAGAAAGAGACTCAAGCTCCTAATGACTCCCTGTCCCATGTTTTTACCTGTGCCCCACTCTGTCTTTTCTTCTCCAAAACGAGCACTGGGAATACAAACGCATCTCACCACATGAAGTCAGCATTGCCAAATCTGTCAGACTCAAGGGGGATGAAGCTTTGGGAAGCAGTCTCTGGCTGTGCCTCCCTGCCAGTTTCCTGCTCCACTACTTTCTTAACTGGAGAGGCTGGTTTTACAGGCCAGCAGACTGCAGCCCTTGTGTGGCGAAGTGCACTCTGCAGCTTGGAAAAGTTGCCAGTGCTGCTTTGGAGCACGTTGACGCCAGTGCCTGTGTGCTTGGCAGGCAGGAAGCCTCAGGGACCAACTCATCCTTGCACCTGTCCTGTCTCCCTGCAGATGCAGAGGCCAGCTCCTGAGCACCCTGGCAGGATGTGCAGAAGCAGTGGCAGAGATGTTCGTGTACCCTGAGTGAAGACTCTGGCACTGGACACAGTCAAGCAGAAACTACCCTGGTGTGGTGGAAGTCAGCTGGTAAGAAATGTGGCTTATTCATATGGCTTTCTTGAAGGATGAAGCAAATGATTGCAGCAGGATAGTACTGTATTTGTAAATGTGCTTGTCAGCCTGTTTAGAGAGTGTGTGAACACCAAAACCTTTACAGTGCACAAAGAACTGCCCCAAGGAAATGAAGATCCTGCCTTCAATATTTAGAATTATAATAGTGCTTGCTAATCAAGGGTTAATTCAGCCTCTGCCTTCCTTGAATGTTCATTTCTTTCACTGGGGAGGCCAAGTATTTTGGACCCTCCCACATTGGAAGCAAAATTATGCACAGCATGCCTAGACATGTTTGCTGCTTGCAGCGTTTTATTTCCTTGAACAGTAGCAGCAGAGACATTTTGTCTGGGAACCATGCTAGTAGAACAGGACCACTCCCATCCATTTCACAAATGCAGACTTATTTGGAGGACATGCCGAAGGAAAATGATGGTCATTGACTTGTTTCATTCTCTGGCTTAGAACTTCATTCACAAAATACACCTGTGTCTCATTAGCCCTGCAAAGTACATCTACTGGCTTCAAGCAAGTATGTTTCAGAAAGGTTCCCTGATACGCCAAATTTGCAGGAGAGGGCAGCTCTCTCCCATTGTGGCAGCAATGTAATACATGACTAATCAGTTCTCAGGAAAAGAATTCCTCTTTGTCCTGCTAGTACAAACCAATTGGACTTGCTCCTCTGCTGCCACATGCTTTGTGGAGGCATTTACACCTGTGAAAACCAATGAAAAAAAAGTAGTTATTATGTATGTTGGAATGGATTTAGTAACGTCTCCATGCAGCTTGCACAGAAGTAAATGATGGTGCAGGACTGGAAAATCAAGGTTTGTTTATTGAAAGCAGTCCTTCCACTCCCAGGGTCAGGCTTGTGGTTTGGAAGATGATACAGACAAGGTCTCAGATGAAAAACAGGTTGTGCTTGTACTTTTGAAATCTTCATAATGTAGTTCTTGTGAGGATTAACATTCTGTAGGAAGTCCTCTGTTTTACACAGTTAATCTGACGCTTGCCAAATCATAGAAGAAATTACGTATGGAAATTAATTTTTTCCTTGTTGTTCTGTTTGCTTTGGAGGTCACTTCTCCTTTCCTCTTTATGCAATACAAGCAAAACCCACTGGAGCAGAGCTTTGATCTATAGGCAGTCCCAAACCTCATTAAAACTGACAGGCACGCTGGCCATGCTTTGTTCAGGAAGGAGCAATCAAGTTCTTTTATGGCATAATATAGCTAAAAACTAGAAGCTGCTGCCTGTGGCATAGGGCTGCATGGCCAAGTGCAAAGATGAGCTAACTCGTATGAGCAAGCACAAATTTGGGGAAAGTCAGAGAGACTTTTCTAGGGACTGCTTGCGAGCACTGCAGCAAGAGCACAGATTGGTTGCAGCTGTGTTTGCCTGTGTGCATGTCTGGGACCGGAAACACCACGCAAGAGCCAGCAGACAGTGGGAGAAGCAGTGGTGTATGGCCCTGAGAAAAAGCCAAGGGACAGCTTCTTCTGGGCAAGCATCCTGGCTGGAGCAGCAAACTTGGACTATTGCACAGTTCCCCCTCCCATTTGCTTCCTCTGCGTGCAAGGAAATGGGACATGGCTGTACATTCTTTGTAAATAAATAGGACTTTGCTAAGGAGCTGACTGAACTCATCATCGATTCCCCCCCACATCTCTCTGCAGAAAAATCTGGCAAAGTGCTGAATATTAGTTAACTGTTTGGGTCAAAGTTCTGTATGCAAAACTACACAGCTTTCCAGTACTGCTAAAAGAGTCAACAGAGACCCTACAGATATCAAGGCAGTTTCTGAAATTCAGACCTCAAAACAGCAGTTGATCATTTCAACTGCTGATGATCCTGCATGGATTTTTAATGCTTGGTATTTCTACAATCAGTATTAAAAGTACCTTTTATGGAACAATAACAAGAAACTGCTTTCTCTGATCCCTTGTTTGGAATGTTTAATATAGTCCAGATGTATCTGTTGAAAAGAAATGTAGTCAGATACAATATAGTTGTGAAACATTTATAAATCAGTAAGGTGTTTGATACGCAGAGCTGTTTTGAATAATTTATTTGTGTTATCTTGCAGTGTCTTCTTATCAAGTCGCTCTAAGCTCTTGCAGATTTATGTCCATATTTAGGTCCCCACAGCGACTACATTATCCACCTCAGATTAAGAGTATGCTCACCCCAGCACAGCTGAATAAAGCAGAGTCCTCCAAGAAGTCTCTGTCCTGAAGCTGGAGTGTACTCTGTGTGTGCTCTGACACCTCTGTAACGGGATGTGAAGCCTTAGCCTTAGTGGGAAGGCAGGTCTGCAGCCAAGGATAAGACTGTAAAATGCCCTCAACTCACCTCTTTACCCTGGAGTTTCCCAGGAGACAATTACAATCCAACAGGTCTTTGGTTCAGAGGTGCTTTACTGATGGGGAATACAAATTTGGGGGGTAAAAAAAAAATGCTGCTTTTAACTCCAGCTACATTTATCAATCAGTTCTTCTCCAGCACAGCACAGCGGGTGCCTGGAGCCTGGAATGAGCAGCTGGTGTGGCCGAGTTCAAGGCCGTGTTACTTTTGGCAGCAGTGCTGGCAATAGCTGGCTGGAAGCATTTGTGAAATTATGGCCTGTGGGGGCACTTCTGTTTTATGCTGACGTGTGTGCAGGCTGCCACCAAACCAGGCCCTCTCACTGGCTCATCCTGGCACTGGTGTTTGTTCGGCTGCAGGATCAGCTGGCTGCCAAAATTGATTCTGCTGGAAACTTCTTTTTTTTTTTTGTAAACTGGATTAGCTTTCAGCTCTGTTGGCAAGCTGATCTAGCCTAACATGTGGCTGCATGAAAGTCAGAGCCAGCGGAGAGGAGGCATCAGGAAAGCATGACTAAGGGAAGGGGAAAGGATGGAATGATCACTTTTGCCAGTAGCACAGTCTCCTCTTGGCTTAACCCCCTGAGAATCTGCATGTCAGGATAGAGTTACCTGTTGCAGCTTGAGTCACGTTAATGGCTTGCTCCCGCTGAATGAGAAAAATCTTGTTCCTCTTTTCCTCACTCTTCTGATGTTAGAGCTGGTGATTGTCTAATCTTGCATTGGACTGATTTAACTCGTTGAATCAGCACAAAACTCACCTCAGCAAAGAAAAGGGAATAGCGTTCTGCTGGCTGAGTGGGTGGAATCAGCTCAGTGAAACACCTGCAGAGGCTGGCAGAGCTGGGACAGGCAAGGAGAGTGGTAGCTGTCAGCTCTGAGGTCACTGACTGAACCACAGCGCAGAGCTTCAGTCTCAGAAATCTCCTGGCATAGTGCTTATTACAAGAGCCATGATCTGGGTTCTCTCTGCAGTTTAAAGATGACAGTAGGTGATTGCCCTTTGTCTTACAACAAACGTGGTGCTTGTCTTGCAAATCTGGAAATTGCCGCTATCATATAATTCCTTCCACATTTCTACCCCTGTATTTTCAACCCTTCCATAACTAAGTGGTATTTATCCCAACACCTCCTTTCAAGCTGGGCCTTTCCTTTGAGCCTAGATTTCCCTTGGCTTTGTTTATCTATTACTCCACAGATCTACAAATGTTCTTTTCCATCAGCCAGAGTTTTTCTCTGAAGCCTCAACAACTGTTCTTTGATGCTGCCTTGGGAAGACCCTGTGCTCTTGGATGCAGGAATGCAGGCTCATAAACAAACTGCTACTGAAAGTGCTGCTATTGAAGCAGAGTTAAAAAAGTGAAAAAGTATAGAAGGATGGACTTGTATGTGTGCAAAACGGTTGAGTGCGACTCCATCGGTCAAATAAGAAGTAGAAGAATGCCCAAATTCTTTTTGATCATGCTCGGGACAGCTGTGGGACACTTAAGTACAATGCTGGTTAGGCAGTGTTTCTGTGCACCAAGCACAGAAATCCTGCCGTGTGTTTCCCCAGAAGTTTAAGCTTTCATATTTGACAGAAGAAATCAAAGGCAGGGAGGGACAAGAACATTTTCAGGTGGACCTAATGAAGAGGCATTATCCCAAGTGGGCAGGCAACCATTCTTCCACCCATACAGCTCCTTCTTCATTTAAAAGGGAACAGAGTAGGACCAGCCCAAAGAATTAATAAAGAATAAAATGTACCCTAAAAATATCTCAGGAAAAAAGTTATATGATTAATATTTAAAAATAATGAGTGAGACATCTAAAACGCCATGTTGTTGTTAATCTTTAACTATAAAATTACAGATAAGATTAATAGGGCCCAGAAATTCTTGATATAAAAGGCTGTTGGGAATGTGTAGACAAGGAGTACTCCAAATGTAAATGCACAAGCATTGGTGAAGCCATGATGATTTTTGTCTTTTCTTTTATACCCCTTTATACCTTTTTACAACTTCTGTATTCTCAGTGCTTTTTGCCTACATTCTTGGACTTGCTTGTTAAGCTGAGAGACTAAACATGTTAGGAGCTTTGTAGTTAGGGGTCAGTGTGCCCCAGAGCCCAAGGTCCTCTCCAGAACACATTTTGTAAACTAAGATAGAACCATCCAGGGGAAGGTTCCTTGGGAAGGGGGGGCTCATTTGAGCCTCTCATTGGGGAATTATGGATAGATATGCTAATTAGTAAAACCTAGAATATAAGACTAGATCTTAAGGAGGGGGATGGCGGTGGCCAGTGCGGGGTACATGGACGTGCATTCGACCTGGTCATGGTGCACCTAAGGGTCCTTAAAATAAACACCAAGGTAAAACCCCTTTTCCCCTTCTAACCGTGTTCGCCTCTTGATTTTAAGACCAGAAAAAGGCATCATTGAGATATCACTTGAAAGCAGTTTATGTGACTGAGGGAAACTACCTGGAATTACTTGTTTCTAATAAACAGCAAACAAGATGCTAGACAACTCAGAAGAAACAAGAAAGATGTTGAAATACATATTAAGGTCTTGGTTGCTTTTGTGCAGCAACTCTACCTCCTGGGGCTATTCTTTAGTGGATAGTGGAAGAAATGCCCCAGTGTGTAAGCACTCTGGAAGGGATTTTAAAAAATGCTTGTCCTTGGGGTCAAACTGTTCCCATTGAGTTCAGCTGAGCAGGCAGGCCAACTTGGGTGGGACACCAAGGAGAGAAAGTGAGAAGTAACTGACTGCTGTACATTGGGAAAGCATAACCTTGGCATGCTATTGAATGGCTTTTAAGGTCCAGATTCCTAAATAATCAGAAGAAATAAGTCACATGCACAAGGGAGCTTCATTTTCGTTTTTTTTGTGTGGTTTTTTTTTGGTGTGATTTGTGATGTTCCTTGTGTGGGTAGTCCTGAAGGTAAATAGTCTCCCCTGTGCTGATGAGTGATGTCACAGGAGTGTCTGTGGAGTAGGGGAGTGAAGGGATGCAGGAGGCAGAGTATGTACATTTGGGAACAGGTTTTGTTGTAGTATTTCACAAAGTCTAACTTGACAATAAGTTCACTTTGACTTCGATATGAGACCTCTTCTGTTGACAGAACTAACAGAACTGCAAAAGAGGTAACTGATGTCTCAGCAGTTCCACACTCAGTTTCATAGTCCTGTAACTATAATGTTCTTTCAAGTGGACACAGGATCTCTTCTGCTCCATCTCCCTGGGACTAGTCAGTGTTATTGCAGAAAACCTGCACAGGTTTTACAGGCCTCGTTAACCCTCCAAGAGATTCACCAGGAGGAGACGGCATAACCAGTGCGTTAAAGCAAAAAGGAAGGGGTTGCAATCCTTTTATGAGGCACATAAGGTTATCTGTCTCAAATTACGTTATTTTTTTAAATAAGTGTTTTCGGAAGGTGGCAGATGCTCAGCAGCATTGCCACCCAGTAGCGCCCCTCCTTAGGCTGTGCAACGTGCGCCTGTGAGCTGCAGGCTCAAAGTGTAATTTAACAGAGTTAACAAACAACAGAAACCCGTATATATCTCGGCGGAGGCAGAGGCTGCAGCTCCGGCTGCCGCCTTAGGCAAGCAGCATCCACCGCCGGCCCTCTCTCTCGGCAGCCCCGGGGGCTTTCCTGGCTGCTCACAGGCAAGCGGTGGAAACGAAGAGCCGCAGCGGCTCCTGCCCTGGGGCTGGATCGGCGACCGCGGGCCAAGGTGGGTGGGACGGCGGGGCAGCAGCTCCCGGCCGATCGCTNCAGCCGCCGTCCCCCGTGAGCCCCGCTGTGCTCCGCGGGGCGCGGGCGGACCAACAGGGCCTCCCTGCCCCGGGCTGCGTGCCTGGCGGAGCGCTGTGACCCCCGGGGAGGCCAGGGCCGGCGGCTGGCTGCAGTGCTATCGTTCAGGGGCGATTCCCCGCTGGAATTGGAGGGGAGGTCGTAACCAGGAGCAGCAAGGGAATCTCTGCCAGGTCAAGGGACAATGGGTTGAGCGCGGGGTCCAGCGTTGGGGCAGCCCCTCTGCTCGAGAGGCCGTCCAGCCCTGTGGGGGAATCGGTGTTCATGGGGCTGTGAGTGCACTGAACACAATGGCTTATTTCTCCAGGCCTTCCTGCCTTTCTGGAGTCTGAACGGGTTGGATCTGCCCGGTGCTCCTGGAAAAACTTATGGCCATGAAATACCAGATTTTAAAGCATGGGGCAATTTCCCCAGGTCTTTTTGGTTGTCTGGATAGCAACCGTCCAGTAGCTGAAGGGGGCCTGCAGGGAAGCCAGAGAGGGACTCTTCATCAGGAACTATAGTGACAGGACAAGGAGTAATGGATACAAACTGAAAGAGTGGAAATTTTGGTTAGATATTAGGAAGAAATTCTTTACTGTGAGGGCAGGGACACCAACTACTAGACAAGGTTGCCCAAAGCCTTATCTAACCTGGCCTTGAGCACTGCCAGGATCGGGGCATCCGCAACCTGTTCCAGTGTCACTGCCCTCATGGCAGGGGAACTTGGGACTAGATAACCTTTGAAGTCCTTTCGAACCTTTTAACATTCTGTGATTCTATGTTACCTACTGTTCCTGGAGGTCAGTTGTTCCACATTAAAATATATACAACGACCTTCCATTAGGTTGCAGTTTCTCTCATTGGAGTGAACGGGCTTAAGGTCATTGCTGCTGGAAGGAGGATCTTCCACCTCCCTTTCTCTCTGTATGGGACTCTTTTTAGGGCTGATTCAATGCACCATGTCTGACAGAAGGCTGGTGAAATTGCTCATAGTGGGTCTTGACACAGACCAGGGTCCTTGCCAAGGAAGGGAAATGAGACCTCTCCTGACTAGCTATGTAGAAATGTAGCCTGAGTTGGTCAAGTCTCATTTAGTACACTTACATGCCATTGCAGGAAACTTGTAATTCAGGAATTATCTTTTTGTTTCATTTGAAGCTTGGTAAAATTCTGGTTTTGCTTTCAGCATGCTGCTGGCTGATAAACTCAACTTCTGTGCTGAGAAGCATGCTAAATGAATTTCTCTGTCAAGTGTGGGAAAAAGCTACGGTGGTTGTTTTTGCTTTTATGATTTGATGTGTTTTGCCATTCTTCTTCCTACTGATAAAACTGTGCAAGTTGCTATTTCTGATGGGTGATGTCTGTTGGGTTTGTACCCAGAGATGCTTTTGGTCTGCATGCTACAAGTGGGGAATTCCAGGGCCACCTGGAATTCAGAAGTTACACAGGGAAATTCCCTGTGGAAAAGTTGAAATGTTGCTGTAGTTCATCACACAAATACCAGGTTGCTAAGGGATGTTTCAATCTACAGACAGTTTACTGTCTGAAATTAATATCCTAAAGAAGACAGAAGTTTATCTGTCCAACCAGCCATACAAGTCTTTAATATTTTTGGTTTGGTGTTTCTGGTGTTGTAAGGGGGGAGGGAGGGGGGGAGAAACTTGTAGACCTGCCCATTTCTTTTTTAAAAAGGCAGTGTTTTTAATGATGTTGTATAAAGGTTTTGAAATTCAGATATATTTATAAAGCATAATTATGTAAATGGGTAAGTGGGGTTGGAATGCAACAGGACAGTTTTAGTTAGATCATTAAAGTTTTATGTATTTTTTAGGAGTGTGAAAATCTTCAGAGTTTGTCCTGTAATTTTGATGGAACGTGTTGTAGTAATTATTTTCTGCATTGGTTTGCAGTCTTTGCTGTCAGGCATGCAAAGCTGCTTTTCCAGCTCCTTAACTGGGAAGTAAAATCATCCCTGGTAAAGGAGATGGACCAGAGCAAGTATTTTCTGCACTGTGCACTTCCATTTACTAAGAGATGGAAAACTGTCATTTTGGTTTTGTAGTTATTATCCTCTTAACACATGAGCAGAACCAATCTTTGTGCTACTACTGTGGCTAAAAGCCATGAGCACAAGTTGGAAAGAGAGAGCTGTTCACAAAGAGGAAGATTCAAGAGTGCAGGGACAAAGTTATCATCTTCCTGTCATCCCATTATTTTTAGCACTAGGAAAAAGACGGAATAGAAACGTTGCTTTGAGAGCTTGAGAGGTACTTCAAAACCTTATTCTTCTCACAGAATATGAGGTTTCTGAATGGGATCTGTGGTCTTACAGGAAACCCATTAGTTAGAGTTATTAGACCTTTTCTCTGGGATTTTGTCTCCACTTGTAGTGGTGGCTTCTTCTGCTTCCTGACCTTAGTCCTGAGTAAAAAAGCTGGCAACTTTTCCACAGTCTCTTTTTTCCAGCAAGCACAGAGAATATGCCTGTGGAATGGCATAAGCACATAAGCATGGTTGTCTCAAACATTCTGACTGTTGTGCTGTGACAGGAAAGTTGGTATGGGGAAGGAGGGCCCTGCCAAGGCAGGACAGCACTGTTGTGAGCCAGCTTTCCTTTCATTGCTGGGCTTGTAAGTCAGCCTGAAGGCTCAAGCTCAGTGTGCCTGCGGCAAGAGAAGGGACAAATCCCAGGCACCTCACTAAAGGGGGCTCCTGGACCACCCCAGCCCCCCCGACTCATTTCCTGGAGGGCTCTAAAGGGCTCACTAGATGTGTGCCAGGAGCAGCAAGTGGTGTGAAAAACAAAGGGATGTGCACTAGAGAAACTGTAAAAGGGAGGGGATCAGTCCTGGGCTTTTGTTGATCCCAGATCTGGACTGTCCACGGTGGCAGGACTGATGTGGGATCTAAGGAGTGGTGATCTTTTTCCTTCACTTTCTCTCTTTTCTGTCTTTACTCTCTCCTCTCTTGTTCTATCCCAGCAAGTGCAGCAATCGGATTTTACCCCTTGCTCTGTGCTGAAGTTTGCTGGGAGAGTTGGGAGCTTGGTAAAGTTCATTGTAAAAGTTAAGAGATTTTTAGCCAGCACTTCTGCAACTAAACAGTGGGATAGTTGTTGGAGTTAAGGTGGCTATATAATAAAGGATAAGAGTTCCCCAACACTGGACTGCTATCTTTGTTCAGCCCACTGAGAATTTCTACTGAATTTCTGGGTTGTGACAATTCTTCCTCCTCACTTGAAAAGCATGGGAGGTTTGCTTACACCTCCCAAGAATGGCTTTTACTGTGAAGTCTCACTGGGACTATTGGTCCTTTCGTGAAGAAAAGTCAGACTGACCTCACCTTTCTTCCTGGTAGGTAACTTGCTTTCTTTGGATCAGTGGTATCCATTTTATTGTTCTTCTTGTCCTGCGCAGCGTGGATCTTCCCTTGCAGCACGCTTGCCTCCCTCATTTTCCACTTCATACTTTTTTGAGGGGACAGAAACCTTAGTAATTACATCAAAACTAATTAAGAGCTCATTCGCATGCCTTGATGTCACAGCAATACTTTGATGCACTTTTCTGTGATGTCTTTCAATTTATAAAAGGAGCTTTTTTACATATATATGAATATGTTGTATAATATGGAAGGAATTTATGCAAGGAAAGCATCTTTGTAATTATAGCTCAAAACTAGTGTTTGAGAGCTTTGCATAATACAGACTGTCACCTATTTTGGTCTTTAGTAGCTGTTTGTTTTCTTAGAGCATTATGTAAGTTACAAGGTGCCTGCATCTGAGAACTTGGCTTTTGAGGCAAGCGAAGGGTAGGTGCACTGAGTCCCTTCACTGAGACTTTCCAGTAGGAAGGATTACATGATAAATATTCTTCTTGTAGGTTCTTTCCACAGCAAGAAATTACTAAGGCATGAATGCTGTGAAAATGGAATTGGAAATTCTATTGAATTTCCAGTGATTGCAGATGAGTAAAAATGGTGAGCAGTTTTGTTTCATGATGAATTATCAAGGATTATGGGCAGCTGTTATTTGAAATATTTTAACTTTGTGCTGAATAGCTCAGTAGTAACACATCCAGTTGGTTATTTAAAAATACTGCAGGAGCAAGAGAAAAGCTAATTCTTAAAGTGAGTGGTGACTCTCCTTTGGCCTTGCAAGTAGAACGAAAAGACACATCCTGTATTCTGTAGCAGCAGAAATACTGCAGCTGGGCTTTTTCAGGCACTTTTAGTATTGTCTACAGTACCAGTGCATGGGGTTTGAACTGGCAGCTTTGGATGAGTGGAGCAAGTAGAGAGTAATCAAATCTTAGCAGGGCATATTGGTTAGGTCTCTTCTGTGCAAATCCCATTTCTGTGTATTGCATCAGCAAGGAAGGATGTAAGTCTTACACTGTTATTATCAGTACATGAGTTATTTTCTTTCAGAACCCTTGCTGGGATTAGGAAGCCTTCTTTTTCAGCATTTCTGGTTGAGAGTCCAAAAAAATGGTTCTGCCTGAGCACTGCACCATTCTTGTGCCTGCCATTTGCTGGCCAGATACCACAGCTAAGGGGGACTGGCTGCAAAAGCCTAGCTGAGGCTCTGTCTTAAGGATACTGAAGGAAAAAATACATCCTTTTCTCTGAGATGTGTCTCAAATGGAGATTGGTTTTTGTATGGTCTCCCTGAGGGAGAAATAAGTTTTGTAAGTTCTGTTACCATCTTTTTTTCTCTTTCCTAGGATATGATGGAGCTCCTGGAGGAAGATCTCACCTGTCCCATTTGCTGTAGCCTTTTTGATGATCCTCGTGTCCTGCCCTGTTCACACAATTTCTGCAGAAAGTGTCTGGAAGGAATTCTTGAGGGAAATGTGCGAAATGTGCTTTGGAGGCCATCCCCTTTCAAGTGCCCCACATGCAGGAAGGAGACTCCTGTTACTGGAGTCAACAGCTTGCAGGTCAACTATTCTCTGAAAGGTATCGTGGAGAAGTACAACAAAATCAAAGTAACTCCAAAAATGCCTGTGTGCAAAGTGCACAGTGGGCAACCTCTTAACATTTTTTGCCGGACAGACATGCAGCTGATCTGTGGGGTTTGTGCCACCCGTGGTGACCACACAAAGCATGTTTTCTGTTCCATTGAAGAAGCTTATTCCCAGGAGAAGCGGGCTTTTGAAACCTTGTTTCAGGGCTTTGAAACTTGGCGTTGTGGAGATGCCCTCTCACGGCTGGATACCTTAGAGACCAGTAAGAGGAAAGCTCTGCAGATGCTGACAAAAGATTCTGACAAAGTGAAGGAGTTCTTTGAGAAGCTGCAGCACACGCTGGAGCAGAAGCGGAATGAGATTCTCTCTGACTTTGAGACCATGAAGCTGGCAGTGATGCAGGCCTATGATCCGGAAATCAATAAACTGAACACCATTCTGCAAGAGCAGCGGATGGCTTTTAACATAGCAGAGGCCTTCAAAGATGTGTCTGAACCCATTATATTTCTGCAGCAGATGCAGGAGTTCAGGGAAAAAATCAAGGTGCTCAAAGAAACCCCTTTACCTTGTTCCACTGTGGACATCAGTCCCACAATGAAGAGCTTTGACACCAGCCAGTGGAATGGAATAAAACTAGTTGATGTGGACAAACTTTCCTTGCCTCAGGAAAACAACACTTTCAAATTCAAGATTCCCTCAGTCTTTTCACGCAGATTTATAGTGAACTCTCTTATTTTCTTACTCATTCTTGCTGTTACCAGAATGTCCTTTGTGGAGTCAGTCATTGACAATCTCCAGTGCTGGAAATCTCAGATCCTTACAATGGGCTTGTCCTATTTGGCAGATACTGTGGAGATAGCAGATCATGCAGTCTTTTACTGGGAACAGATGACAGATGGAGCTTCACTTTTAAGAGAAAAGTGTAAAAACTATACGTTGGTTGTACTGGATAATGTCGTACAGTTTGTGTGCAAATATAAACTGTTGTGAAGTATCTGCTGGAATATAAGAACTAAGAGAGATCTGGGGAAGAAAACATAGAACTGCTTAAATTAATTGATCTTTTCAGACTTCCAGTGAAAACATTCAAAGATTCAAAGTGATTCCAAAACACTCATAATGTTCACATAGTTTGAGCACTGCTAAACCAGAAGATGAAAAGGAGCTTTGAAAAACACTTTGTGGATTCTTCTTTCAGTGGTGATTTTGGGAATATTACTCACTGTAAATCATTTTTCTTACCAAAATATAGGGCAAAATTGTGTACTTAGTTTGTTGTTAATGTAATTGTAAAATAAGATAAAAGATTGTAGTTTAAAAAAAATCTAACTGGGAGATCGTTTGGAAAGAGGAAAAAGAGTTGTGATTGAGATGAGTGCTGCGCTGACAGATTTGCTGACTGGCCTTCCACTGCAAAATGCAGCATGCGTCATTCACATTCTGGAACCAGCTTCTATCTGATGATGTTACTTCTCTCTGAAATAGCTTTAAGTTTTGGTTTGGTTTTGTGGGGGTTTTTTTGTATAACCAAATGTTGTAATTACCCTGTGCATTCAGATTATGTGTTCTATACAAAAATGTATCTTCAGGGCAAGCATAAATTCTAGAAGTAATGCTAAGAACAAGCTGCAAGATGGTATGTACTTTGTAGTTCATACTTTGCAGTTTACTTTTCCATCACTGAATTGCTGGGGTAACTGAGCTGTCTTGTTAGATCCTTGTTTCTCTGAAGCCACACTTTCTTAAAAACTGGCCTTAACATGAAGAACTTAACTGCAGTGAAAGGCATGCAGGGGTCTGCCACAGGAAGGTAGCCTGGGCTCTAGTCCTGCAGAGGTGGCAGGTACAACAGCTGCTTTCCTCTCCCTCTCTGCCTCTCCAGATGGAAACTCCAAAAGCCAGGAAAAATGATTGGATGATTCCTTGAACAGATTGTGTGATGTAACAGGTATATGGATGTTGGTGGTGTTTGAAGAACCTTGTATAGGTTCTTCTGCTATTACTGTATTTTTGTGTATCTCGTTTCAGGAGCTAAGTGAATTTTCTGATTGTATTGACTTGGCCTTAGATAACAGTGATTTAAAGGGAACCTTAACCTTGAGTTCTCTGAAGTGCCCTTCTTTTGGAGTATATGGTACTGAAATGTCTTGCTTGAAGCACATCTAACCTCTTTTTGCAGTGGTCCTATGAACAGCAGTGTACGGAATGAAAACGTTGAGCTGACATTTCTAGAAAACAAACATAACATGTGCCATACTTTGGGAATATTTGTTGGCCTCTCTCAAGGTTTCATGAGTTGTGACAGTCAATTCACTGTATTCCAGTAGTCCTTGCAAGCTGTTCATTTCAAAACTAAAACATTAAATTCCAAGAAACAAAGTTTCCAAGCAACCAAACCCAGCAAACAAAACTATTGTACATGATATTTACATCTTTGTTGCCTGGGAATCGTGTTGCTGCTCCACACCTTGCTCCAAACACTTGCTGAAAGTACACAGTGGTTCTTGCAGCTGCCTTGCAGTTTAGGAAAAATCACCTCACAGGCATGTAGATCAGAGAGTTACGATTCCTGGGTGGCTGAGGTAGCTATGAGTAGTCGAGAGGTGGTCGTTCTGAGTGTGGGAGGTGTGAGATTTGTAACCAGGGCTTTTACCTTGCAGCAGTTCCCTGAGTCCAGGCTGGCACGGATGTTGAATGACGATGACCGGGAATTTAAACTGGTGAATGGAGAGTTTTTTGTGGACAGAGATGGAGCTTTGTTTAGTTACATCATGGACTTCTTGAGGACTCTCCAGGTCTCCTTACCAACTGATTTCTCAGACTATCAGAGGCTGCAGAGAGAAGCAGAATTCTATGGACTCTACCTCCTGGCCGACCTCCTGAGGCAAGAACATTTGCTGAAGCCAAGGCTGGAGATCTTGGAAGTGCATTTTTCTCTCCAAGAAATGCAGGCCTTTTTCCGGATCTTTGGGTCCTGCAGTACCACCATTGAGGCACTAGCTGAGCAGATCACTGTGTTTACAGGGCAGCAGTCAGGACAGGGCTGGAACAGCCCTTTTCCTTCTCAGAAACCACTTGTTCCACTTCCTTTGGAAAGACCTTCTCATCATGACATGGTTTTTCTGTGTGGTACTGAGTATTCTGCTGGTGACCAGTTCATGGCCAGGTACTGTCCCTAGAGTGACTCCTCATTATGGGCATGTCTTTGCGACTTCCAGTTCATGAAGTGCACGCTACATGCTAGCAAAGCTCATTTTAAAGAAACTGAAAGAAAAGAAATACGTTTCCTTCCTTGTGTTAGTGTAATATTATCTTTTTCTAGTTCTGAAACACCCAGTTTAACTTCTGTTACACTGATTTGCCTGTTCTTCAGCTTTCTAAAATACTGTTCTTGATGTTTGTTTATGAGCTCTCTTGGGTCTTTCTCTCTCTCTGCCTTTTCCTCCTCACTCTCTTTAGAATTTCACAGTATCACCTTGTAGAAAACATGAAAAACACAGTTAAGTGAAGGCAACAAAATAAAGAAGTAAAGTACTGGGGGGAAGCCTAAAAGCTCCAATAGTATATGGTCCAAAAGGCTTTCATTGGGAAAACAGGAAACAGGGAATGGCAAGAAGGGTTAAAAACACCAGTTGAACTGAGACAGCATTTCAGGGACTGGAAAGCTTTTGTAGAGCTTTTTATTCAGGGGAGGGAGAAGAAACAGATTATTAACTATATGCTTCACAATGGGTTTTCTTTGAATTCAGAGTCAGGTTCTGTTTTTATTAAGATAACTGTGTATCAGTAATTTTTGTGATAGCAGTATCGTATTCTAATGACAACTTAGGTTTTTTAAACAGTCTTTTGCTGGATGTCTCTATTGTATGGAGACATGTTCTTACTGTATAAGAAAAAGTTGACCTGATTTGTCCTGTGTGGCTGTTAGAACATCTGGAATTTTATGGAAATTTCATTGAAATATTTCCAAAAGGGTTATTCTGTCTGAATAAATGAACCAACACAGTAGTCTTTTAATTATTTTTTAAAAATATTAAAGTTTATCCTTCTTCCAGCTTTCTTTGGCTAAGCAAGTAGAATAAAAACTACTTTGCATTTGTGAAGCAATATATATTTGTGTGCCAAACCTTAACTTTGTAAGTAACATATTAATCTTAATGGACTAACAATTGGTTGAGTAGGTTATGGCAGCTTAGGAAGTGGGGAAAATATTCTGATTTTTTCATTTATTTATTCAGACTTGGTAAAAATTTCCCTCTGCAGAACAATAGGAAAGCTTATCTTGAGTAATGAAAAAAGTCAAATTTGATTATGTTGCCTTGCTGAATTTCTGTCTCCTTAATCTTTGTGGTGACATGGACATTTTTGCCTTTATTGTGCTTTCCATGAATGTTTGGTGTACTTGCCTGTGAACTGTGGACCAGTTTCACCCGTCAGTTTTTATATTTTGTAATAGTATTTTTACCTGACTTCTGCTCCCCAGAATGTCTGGATAGATTCTTACACTGTACTTTATATCAAATAAAATCATTTGAGGCCATGTGAAAATGATTTTAATATTTGTTACCACAAGTCCTGCTGTTACAAGGTACCTTTGCAATAAATGTCACTGTTTGTAGAGAGAGATCCTGTGTGTTGGAGAGTGATGCTCTTGGGGTGAACGTGACTTCACTGTCCATCATTTACTCTTACCTGAAAACGTGTTGCACCATTGCAGAGCCTGCTGCTCCCTTTTCCTCTGCTAAGTGAGACGAGGTGGGGGTCCTCACGGTGGGGGATAGTGCAGAAGAGAAGTGCTTCTTCCCCAGCATGTAACTGGATGAACTGAGAATTACTCTTAATGAAGGAAAGAGTTCAGTAGTCCTTAAAGGAGGAAAAAAATATCCTGAGCCTTGGCTGTCTAAACACAGTGCAGCTGTGTTGACCTATGCTGTCAAGAAGTAGTTAAAGTGTGTTGTAACTGCTTTTTTTTTCTGATTTTAGGTATGTTTCCATAAAGCCTGATACTAGAAAGCTGATTAATGGTACTAATGTCCTAGGCCTGCTGCTTGACACTTTACTCAAAGATGGATTTCGCCTCATAAGCACCAGGACGGTTGCCAGTGAAGAGAAGGTTGAATGCTACACTTTTGAAAGGATGAAGAGGGCAGCAGGCCTTACCATCACAGTGAACCAAACCCCAGGGAGCTCTGGGGTAGTGCAGGCAAGGAGAAGCCAAGTGCAGAAAGGGAAATGAAGGCTTTTCCTTCCATTTTCTGAATGTAGAAGAGGGGTATGTGTCAGCACTAGTGGCCTTTTTTTTGTTGTTTTTTTGGGCTTGTTTGATAGTGTAACTATTGAGGGAAGTAACAAACACAATTTCTTTCAAGTATTTTTTGGGAAAAATACTGCTTTCTTGCTTTTTACTGCTCCAACCTCTTTAAGTGAAAGAAGCACAGATTCAATTCTGGGTTTGTGGACCAGATTTCATTTCCAAGAGTTGTTTTTGTTTTTCTCTGTGGCTAAAATTTACATGAGGACTTGCAAAGCATCAGCCATCCCTTCTAGAAAATGGTTTTTATGTACTGTGCTAATCTGTAAGTAGATTTTAAAAACATGGTAATACATGAAGAAATAACATCTTGATGCAGCTGTCATCCCAACAGTTTGGAGAAGTGGCTGGAGGAGGAATGCAAACCCCAGCGATTGATTAGTGCTTCGACTCAGTGACTCTTGCAGTTGGCTGAGAGCAGTGTAAGGGGAACATCCCGAGCTGTACTGCTATGTGCCTTTGTGAAAGCCATCGCTGAGGTCCATGAAATAATGTGTGACTATCTCTTGCAGAGCACTCCTATGCCCTCTCCTTCCACTCTGGTGGCATTAAGCTACTCTTGGGTTCTGAGAAATAAATGATAAGGGTCTTTGTGAACAGAAGGTCAGTTAATTTTTAGAGTTTTAACCATAAAAAGATGAAAATGTGATACAGTCCTTCAGATGAAAGAGTTTGTACAGTTTTAAACAAAATAGTGCAAAGGATTTTTTAGTGCTTATTAAGTACAACACAGTTGGAAGGCTTAGCAGAAGTGGCTTTAAAAGCCTTGGGAATGTTAGTCCTGTACAAAGCTTTGTAAAGATGCCAAAATTAGCTCAGGTACTGAGAGAAGTAAGCTAATGAAGCTTTATAAATTAAGAATCTTTTGCCCTTCTGTCAAGGCAGGGAAGGAAGATAGCAAATAACTTCAGGGATTCTTACTTGCATCCCAATTTTGTTGTTGATAAAACACCACCTCCCGAGGCTTCAAACAGCCCAGGAGAACCCCTGTGGGCTTTCTTGGCTGACCAATTAGATCTGGCTTTTCATTAGTTTTAAAATGTGAATGCATTTCCACTTGATAATGGGCGTGGGGGTGAGACTCCTCTGTCTATTTCTTGCCCTAAGGAGTTCCAGTGAAATGGATCTTCCCAGACTGGTGGTGCCACTATTGGATACCTCTTTCCTTTGGCTACTTCTCTGGGGCCTTTCAGGTTGACCCAAGTTCAGAAGGTCAGCAAAGAGTGAGGATCTCTTTGCTTGTTCTAGAGCTGTTTGGGTTGAGAATAATGTGATATTGGGACTTCATCTCCTAAGCTGCTTACAGGTTATGTTATGTCATAAATGTTGAGGAAATGTAAGAGTGAATGCTTTCACTTCAACTGGGATTGTTTTTGTCAGTAATGTCAATATGTTTATATTTGTCTTGAAGTAAGATATTACTATTAGTGAGAACCATCATTCACTGAATAACCTCCCCACAGATGTGGGAGAGTCTCCATCACGGCAAGTTTTGAAGAGGATGCCAAATGATTTCATGGAGGCTCTGTTTCACATGAAAGGCTGGACCAGATGATGTTTTGAGCTCCCTTCCAGCCTGGCCTGTTCCATGATTCTGTGGAGACCTTCTCCACAGAAAGTCCATGTCAGAAAGTCTATCATGGTGGGCTTTGAAGTCAGACCACTGTCGGGTGACAGAGGAGACAAGCTGTGTGATGACTGTCCCAAGTTGCTGTGCTACAGAGACAACACTCCTTGTTTGGAAACTATGATTATTGGGTGAATCATTGACTGTGGATATTGTAGGTGGAGACGCTAGCCAATAACAGTGTGAAGCACGAGATAAAAAATGCAACTTTTTACAGGGGAAGTTAAAAAAATAGACTTGAGGCTGTATTTAGACATTATGCCCTAAATGATCACCAATAGCAGTGACATAAGCTGAGACAGGTTTCAGAACCCCTCACAGTAACAATTACACTCTTTCACCTACCAAAAAAGTAGGGACTTTGTTTTCCTTGCTGTAGCAGCCTCTTTCAAAATTGAAATTTGGATTACTTTTTTTTTTTTTTTTAAATAAAGTGAAAGGAAAGACTAAATACTTCAATTTTTAAAGAGCCCTGAAGTTTTAACCTATGCCATCACCCATGTTCCATGTCTTTGACAAAATGAGTATTTGATACAACCATTTCAGTAACAATTTATGATGGGCTGAACACCTTCTGGTTCCCCTCATGGGTTCCTTTTTATTTAGCATCAGCATCATTCTATGAATGCAATATTTGGCTTAGGAAAATATACCAGTGCAAGTTGTTGTCATGTAAAGAACCATATGTGCTTTACCTCACCCTTGGGTAACAGTGTGCTGTGACACTACACTTCTTTTGGAAGCAAAGCACATGACTATCAGCAAGCTTGGGTTCCCAGAGTTCTTCTAGCATTTATTCTTACTTAGCTCTGAACTGAGAAGTGTCACCTTCTGTCACTTTGTGTGCCTGCAGAGAGCATGACTAGGCTCTTACACAATGCTTTCACTTTGTTGTTGGTTTTTTTAACTGGTAGTAGTTCCTTAAGTAAGTTTGAGAGTGTGTGTGTGAACAACCTGATAGAGATCTGTTGAGAGTGTCTGATACCAGTAAGATAACCATAACTTTAATGGAAGATTAATTGAATTAATTAATTTAATTTAAGCTGGTTCTTCAAGGAAAGCACCTTCCTGGATTTCTTTACACAGAAAAAGGAAGCAGTGATGGTAGAGCTACAGATGTTGTGTAGCTTCAAGCTACAACTAAGTAGCAGTAATTATGGAGGAAAGGGTGAAATTATGTTCATTTGCAGACAAGCTGGCCTCCACCTTGCAAGGTTATTTATGCTACTGTAAAGTGTTGCTGAGCCAGGATGGCAATTTTGCTGTGCCCTCTTTAGAGTGGTATGCAGTGTAACCTGCAGGCACCAAGCCACGAATTTAGTAGTGGCCACCGTTTTTACTGCACCTTCCCTTCTGAAGCGCCAAACAAGCAGGGACGCAGCAGAGAGCAGACGCTGAAGTGTATGCTCAGCAGAGCTGTTCACACAGAAGGAAACAGATGTACAAGTGAATTTAGCTGATGGGAACTACAAGTCTGAGTGATTTTAAAAGCTGCTTTGTCAAAACCAGATTATGTGCTAAACTGAGTACTTCCACCCAAATCTTGGCAGGCAATTCAACTCTGGTATCTCACAACAAAATCTCTGCTAGAATAGCAGCATGTTGTAGGTGACTTGGTCATGCTTTTACATGCAGTTGAACCAGAAACTGATTGCTCACATCTATCTCTATTTTTTATTACATGGGAATGGGATTTTGAGACATTTAGACTTTTATTTTCCAGTGAAGTAATTTGTTATCTGTGACATAATCCACTTCTTCAGGTCACTGCCAACTTTCTCAAGAGAAATACAGCTGAAATCAGCAAATTTTGCATCTTCATAGGAAAAAAAGGAATTCTTTTGAGAAAGTTGGCAGAAGTAGGATAGAGGTACCACACACTTTTTTCCATCCCCCTGTTCTTGCACCACATTGACTTCCTTTTCTAGTGGTTTTTTTCTTTTTTTGCTTGTAACTTTTTTCCTGCTTCACACACTGGGAAGACTCTCTTGTGTTGTTCTTATCTCTTTTGGGGACATGTCATTTTTTTTACCACTTGAATTGTTCAGTACCCTGCTGGTATCAGAAAGGACAAAGTCTGTTGTGAAATGCCTTCTTGTTCTCTGGGTACTGATTTCAGTGATGGTTCATGAATTTTTGTTTCTTTGGGAAGTGCAGTCACTGCATACTTATAGGTTCTGCAGTCAGCACTCGTGATTGTATAAATGATTAAATAAAGCTCTAGAAATTAATAAAATAGACTAAGATACTATTTAGACTAAGACTGATTTCTTTGTGCTGGCCATAGTACTGGGAAGTTTTCCCCTTTACTAAATAATTCCACACCATTTTTCAATTACCTTCTTAACTGAATTTCATGGAAGTAGTAGAAGATCCTCCCTACAATGCTGTGTATGAGGAATTAATAGCCATAGGGCAAAAAATGATGCTGGGCATGCATCATGCTCAGTCATAGTAATTTCTGTTAACTTTGGAGAAACTTTTCTGCCCATTGAGCTCTTCCCAGTTTCTACCTGTTTTGGTTTGTTTCCAGCTTTCCAATGCTCAAAATTAACTCCCTTAATCTGACCTGAGCAAGGCTGATGTGCTTTTGTCCATCACTTGAGTGGGTAAGCCTCAGGCATATCCAACACAACCTAGGTGATAATTTGTTTTGATCCACAACTGAATTCAGTACCAGAAAGCCACCAGAGTGGATCAGAAGTCCTGTTTGAGTTCACAATGAAGTGTTCATAACTTTGAACACTTTTTTTAAAAGAAACAAATTTGTTCCCAGATTGCTGGAAAGTGTTACTGAATATTCATTGACAAACAAGCTGGGAACTATCCAAGAAGAGAAGGGAGGCTCATTGCCTCTTACTCCTTCCCTCTGATTTGTGCTGAACTATTGCCAGGCTTTAACTTTACATGGTTTATTTTTATCGATTTTCAACAATAAACAGTGGGAGTATCTTCAATAAAAGATTTACAGTGGATCATGAAGAAATAAAACTCCCTACCAAATATTATATTGATCTATTCCCAAATGCTACTGAAACAGCCTATAAAACCCCAAATGAAGTCCAGTGATGGAGAACTTCCTCTCTCTAGTGACAGATGCATATGACTGTTATGTCTTCAGAAGACAATAAAAGGGAAGGGAGTGACTCTGCTTCTTTGACCATATCTTCAACAGCCCAGTTAAATCTGTCAACTCAATGTAATCCACATAAATAAAGAATTTGGGAACGAAGGGAACTGCTAGTGTGTCTGAAGATTCCCATTCTTTGAAGCTGCCTCTTCTGCTGCAGTCAGGCCATAATTAGTCACAGAAGGCCTTGTTGTAACTAGTAAATGGATGGACCAACAATGATTCGAATAGTCTGGTTCTGGCTGGAGATATGCCTGGAGCCCTGAATATTCTCAAATGGGTGGGTGAGATGTTAATCACTAGTCATCATATAAAATACAAATAAATCTGACTTCTATTAAAAAAAAAAAATCAGTTTTCTAGATCATCATGTAGTTTCTGCTGAAATAAGCCCCTGAAGTGTGATCTGATGCGTAAATTTTTCCAAAAATCCTTCCTCCATTTCTACTCTGTTTTCATTCTAATGGAATGGTTCAATAATTGGTGTCTTCTTTCTGGTCAGAAGGATGATGAATGTAGCCCTAAAGGCTGGAAACAGTAATGTGTACAAGTCTGCTGTAGAAAATTAATTTAGGGCTTTGCTTTCTAAGCAAGTTACTGTTACAGCAGTCAGCTGAGTGCTTGCTGAAACTGTGAAGAATTAAACATTGCAACATTGTTCCATTCTGATTGTCCATTGGAAAAAAAAGGCAATAGATTGGAAATATCAAGTCTGGGGTTTTACTAGTACGTTGGAGTCAGGAACTGAGTTTTCTTTGAATTTCAAAGGCAGGCTGTAGTTTTCATTGAGGGCCTTCTGAAAAGGCTGGTTTATGGTTTTTGTTTTTGTTCCCCAGTGATATCTAAACTGAGTAATAAAATAATTGCTGACATACCAGTTTATTTATAATGTTGTATTCAACAATAAACAGAAGGCAGGCTGATCCTTCTATCCTTTAATCTTTGTGTTTTTACTGTGTCTTCATTCCACTCCTCAGCCGGGTCCTGGTGGAACAGAGAAAGGGGCTACATGGTAAGGGCAGGCAGAGATCCACAGAAGGCAGCAAACTCACTTCTTTCCCATTACAGAGAGGAAGTTAAGGAATAAAATTAGGCTGCAAAGAGTCATGGCCTTTATGGGACCAAAGAGATTCAATTTACTGTATTGAGGAGAAGACAGAGCTGCCAGAAATTTCAATGCCACTGGACAAGGAAAAGCAGATCTCACAGGGGTGAACAAATGGGTGGGCAATAGCTGCTATACAAACCTGGAAATGGCACAGAATAACCTGGACAGGAGACTTAAATGTTCATGGGATGTTTCATAGGTATGTTTTATTTTTTTCTAGTGTTTTAGGTTAATACATTTGTAGAATATCTTCCAGTGATAGTTAACATACCAAAAGAAGAAAATTTCTCTCTAGGAGGTAATTTCTCCATACAGGCTGTGAAGTGAAACATTGCAGGATCCAAACATCAGATGGATTAGTCATGTTGATACCTCACATTGGGAAACAGAAGCGAAGCTTTTGGAGGTCAAATAGACAAAGTTTGAAGATCAGAGTAACAGCACTGTTTTGGTAGTGCTGGGGTGATAAACCTCCTGGGTACTTAATGGCTATGTCCTGTTGGTGGTCTTTGTTTCAATTCCAGTTGCACTATGGTGAGCACTAACCCTATCAGGAAATTACTAATTCTCCATAAAGTGGTAATGTATCTCCTGGAAGAGACTGGTTTACCTTTTGTTTTCTCCATTTGCAATTCTATCCTTAAGCCACGTAATATTCCTTTGCTACCTATAGTTGTTCAAAACATTATCTTCTGAAGATGGCTCAGTAAACTGTGGATCCCCAGAACACATTAATAGCTTAAATTTGACCATGTCAAAAATGTAAATGAAAAATTTTATCTGCATGACCCCTGATGTAACAGAAGCTTCTTCCATCACTGGTTAGGCTAAAACTGCTTTCTGCTCTTATTTCTTTGACAACTGATAGTGCAGTCCTGAAATCTCTATGAATACATGTTGGAAAAATGATGGGCAGTCAATCATCTTTTTGCAAGACTCATCTTTTGGAGACTGCCTGCAGAACCTGGCTGGAAAACGCCCTAGCAGGCACAGGAACACTTGAAGCAACTCCTCTGTTTGCTATAGTTTACCCTCATAAGCTGTGCTGCGGCATTGTCTTGTGCTAAGCTATAGAAAGTCTGACCCATAAAATCACAGAAAGGTTTGGGTTGGAAGGGACCTTAAAGATCCTCTGGTTCCAACCCTCCTGCCATGGGCAGGGACACCTTCCACTACACTAGGTTGCTTCAAGCCCCAGCCAATCTGCTCTTCAACAATTCCAGGGATGGGGCTTCCAAAGCTTCTCGGGGCAACCTGTGCCAGTGCCTCACCACCC
The DNA here is from genome assembly GCA_013399225.1 of Rhipidura dahli. Taxonomy (NCBI): domain Eukaryota; kingdom Metazoa; phylum Chordata; class Aves; order Passeriformes; family Rhipiduridae; genus Rhipidura; species Rhipidura dahli. The sequence goes on along the minus strand of VXAC01002934.1, from coordinate 417,971 downwards.
TCTGACCCATGATCCATGCTCTCAGTGAGCTTCTGACACAGGCTCTGAGATTGAATAGAAAAGCTGAATGTTATGCAAAGTCATAGAAGGTTCATGGAATATCAGACTGCTGTGGTTTGGATCATCTCTGTTCTGTGGAGGGATTGATGCCTTAAGAGGCCACCTAAGAAAACAGAGACCAGGCAGGAGTAAGGGAATAAAGATGGGTATTTATTTGAAGGGCCTTCAAGGTACACCCTGGGAGCCAGAGGCTATTGCTAAAATGGACCCCAAGATGGACCACAGACTCAGGTCATGAGTTCTTCACACCTTTATAGGTTTGGTTCATTTGCATAACCAGGGTTAATTCTCCAATTAAAGCTTCAGTTTAATGATGTAATTCCCCTCAGCCTGCCCCCCTTTCAGAGGCTTTTAGTTTACACTTTTTGGGCCTAGGACGGTCTGGGTGTCCTTGAAGAGCAGACCCAGAGAGGCTTTGTTATGACTACTCAGCACAAGAAAGCAGAAATTAACAGGCTGCAAGAAACCTCAGAGTTACACACTAAGCAGTACAGGATTTTGAAAAATATAAATGTTAAAACCTAAGGCATCAGGATCTCTGCTGACTTCTTGTTTACCCTCAGGACCAAGATAAAGCCACGAGTGAAGGATGTAATGACAGTTCTTAGATCACTTACAGTGTTCAGGACATGCATGCATATGTGGGTTTTTGTTCCTCTGCAACAGGCAGTCACAAGCACGCAGGTCTTATACTGGAGGCAATGACGCCTGCTAGAAAAACCACACAGTTCCTTCAGGCAGGATGGGTAACAGTGTGGAAATAGCTGTTTTGAAAGCTCAGAGCTCTCAGGGCTTTCTAACTTGGTAGTGATAAACTGCCGGCTGAAAACATTTCTCTGCATCTGATCTTTCAGCTGTATGTATTTACATCTCTTGAGATCTGGGACAGCCAAAGTGAATACTGTACTGGAATTGGGTCACTACCACCTTTCCCTTTCCCTTTTGAAGAGATAAAAAGGGGATCTCTTTTCAATAGGAAAAGAAGCAGTGTTACTAATGATTGAACACGCTCTCATAAAATACCTTGTGACCAAAAGGAGTCAAGGAGTGACTAAAATAGAATACACAAATCTCTGTGACAGTTGGTAGGCTTTAACACATTATAAAACCACTTCAGTGCTTGAAAGGAAGAGGAACAAGTGTAAAAACATTCCAAATGTTCTGGAGCAGAGAGTCAGACACTCCCATGTGGATGAAAGAAGCAGGTGAATATGCCACACACAAGGAAGTTGTCTTTTTTTTTCCCTGAGTCTTGTGCTGCTTTGCTGGAGGGCATATTAGGTCTGCAGGATTGGAAAGCCTATGCTCTTGTGATGCCTGTACTTGGCAACTGGTGTTTACTTGTCTTGGGGATCTAAGAAGAGTGTGTACAACCTGGTCTATACCAAGAGAATACAAAGCATTGAATAGCTCCTCATGCTTCAGAAAAACCACGAAGAAATATTTTTTTAAAAGTTGTCTGTCTCTAGAAATGTTGCTACTCTCTAGTGCACTTTCTAGATGTCTGTGGCAATTCTTACAATTTCAAATTAGCATTTTGCAATATTAACTAATAAGACTATTTGAGACCCTCATCTTCAGAAAGTAATTCTTTCTGCAGCAGAGCTAAAACTTCAGCATCTTTTTTCTCTAAAGTGTCATATTTGCTGTCATTGGAAGCAGCTTTCCTAGAATCAATTAGCTTGGGAAAGACCTCTGAGATCAAGTCCAACCTATTACCAACTCAACATCACCTTGTCAATTGGACCACGGCACCAAGTGCCACATCCAATCTTTTCTTAAACACCTACAGGGACAGTAACTCCACCACTGCCTGGGCAGCCCATTCCAAGATCTAATCACCCTTTCTGAGAAGAAGTTCCTCCTATTGTCCAACCTTAACCTCCCCTGGTACAGTTTGAGGCCATTTTCTCTCATCCTGTCACTTGTTACCTGAACAACAAACAAGTTCTCTGCAATTACCTAAAAGGATGTTGCAGCAAGGTGGGTGTCAGTCTTTTCTCCCAGATAACAAGATGAGAGGAAAGGGCCTCAAGTTGTGCTAGCGTAGGTTTAGATTGGATAGAGGAAAAACTTTCATCACTGAAGGGGTGGTTAGGCATTGGAATAAGCTGCCCAGGGAGGTGGTGAAATCACCATCCCTGGGAAAGTTCAAAAGGCACTTGGGGGTGGAACTTGGGGATATGGTTTAGTGCGGAACACGGTGATGCTTGGTTAATGGTTGGACTCAAGATCTTGAAGTCATCTTTTCCAACCTCAATGCTTCTGAATCTGAGATGCTGAAAAATACAGGAAATTCCCATCTCTATAAGCTAGCATGAACCACACCTACCTCTCTACTGGTGCAGGATGTCCAGCTAAACATAACTGTACAGAACATTTCAGTCCTCTTCTGGTTCTGACTAAGCACAGAAGTATTTTATATGGAACTAGTCCTACCGGACACTGGAAACCTATAAAAAATGATCTCTCAGTACCAGCAGAGTAGAGAATGTCTGAATCTTTACTGAAGGCCAGACACCCACTGAAGTTTATGAGGGGAGATTCTGAGACTGATTTGACCGTGAGGAGCTGGATTTCTCTAATGAAGCTCCAGGATTCAAAGGTGATTCAACTTTGCTATAATTAATTTTGGTGCCACATTGTTACTGATAATTTCTCAGAATTATGGCTGCCAAGGAATCCAAGAACTGTAGACCATGTATCATGAAAATTCCAACTCTGCATCATTTGACTGCCTGGTGTTCCCAGGTCTGAGCTGTGCTTAACTTCTTCATAAGAATTTATGTAGGATAAAATCAGGATCTGTTTTGCAAATGTTATGTTCCTTGTCTCCATCTAATGAAGGTCTAGCCCTGTTAGGAGACTTGCTGACAGCCTAGGACAAAAAGTTACAAAAGCAAAAGAGCTCTGGTCTTTCTCAAGTTTTATTTCTGCTCAGGCAAACTAGAACCAGAAGCCAGGTGCCTGTATCACTTGTGACATCTTGAGGCAAGATGTTTTGCTTGCTCAGCCTTCTTAGAAGAGTCATGTGATGCTCATCAAGTCAATTATGGTGTATCTTATGTACAGTCTTTAATGACACCACTACATTACACATCAAGTGTCTGAATGCTAGGGAGGTCATGCTTATTCATGGGGTATGCATAGACATGGAATTCTCCCTAGCTGAAGCAATTTTTCCAACCAAGGGGGAAAAGTCCCAAACCCAACAAACCAGAAATGCTACAGTTTCTTAACTAAACCACATATTAATGTTATTTGAGTGTTAATATAAACAAGTATGAAAGTAAAGTAAGAAAAAAACTAATGAAGATTAGCAAAAAATTAAATTACTACTATCATTGGCTAATAAAAAGCTCTTTGTAGCCACTGGTAGTCTGAAGAATGTGGGGATTAATTAACACTGCTCTTGCACAAAGAAATGCAGTTATTGCTTTCACAGGTGCTGCTGAACAATGTTCTGCTGTTCCAGAGTACCAGACTCACAGGTACCAGTGGCTGCATGCAGTGCCCCTGTACCAAAGCACAACACACACACAGAATTACAAGTACTCTTAAAGATATTAGAATTCAGGAGGATTTTTTTTTGTTACGTCTGTGTAATATCTAGAGGCAGATGAAAGAAAGTGTCACAGGTAAAGAAGGTCAGTATAAATTATTTGGTTTTAACATAAAGGGTGACAGAGAAATTCCTGTCTCAAGGATGTGCCTTATGGGGATTCACAGTAGTCTTCCCAGGCCTAGATGTCTCAAAAGAAGAGCCTATTGAAAGCCTGAGAATTCAAACACTATAAATCACCAGGACCAGGTGTTGTTTTTAAAAGAATCCTGCAGTAAACATGAAAAAAACTAGAGATACAGTTAGGATCCTGTCAATGACAATTGGAAATCTCCACTACTCTGGACAATTGTTCACAGCTAAAGATAAAAACCTGCAATTTTAGAGGAAGCTGAGATACATTCATAGCAAAAGGCAGTGCTTTTCTCAGGCTACTTCTTTATGCCAGAATAAGCATAAAATAATGGGATCACAATATAACAGCTCTGCAAGTTATCTCTATGTTCTAAGTGCCTAGAATTGCTTAAACAAATTAAAAATTAAAGGTACTCCAAGAACCATGAGGAAGTCCTGAAGATTAATCCTAATTTGGGAACGAAGTAACCATTCCTCCTCAGAAGAAGAGTATTTTAATTTTTCTGAACAGGATAAGTTATTTGAATCTTCTTCAACCTAGAACAGGCTCCTAGCTATGCTGCTAATTTATGAGGGGGATTCTAAACTCTCCCATGAAAAGAATCCAAACCAAAACAAAAACCCCCTGAAATCCAAAGACTCCAAAAGCTGCTTCAAACATAGGAAGAAGAAAGAAGTTTGAGGGTAGACTGCAGGAGGGAAGAGTTGAATCCCCTTGCTGGTTGCTGAACTTCCATGAAGTTCTTTAATGCTGCTCCCTGCTTTCCATCTTCAGCAGATTTAGAGAAGGTAGGAGCATAAAGCAGTTTAAAGCCACCTTTACTGGTGCTCTCCTTCAGCAATAAAACCCAGAACTCTGGCATAATAGAGGACTGTGATGTGATTCACAAATACTTCATTATCTCAGTGGTCATCTGCTGGAAACATAAGGTATTCCTTTAGTGTGCTTTAATGGGTACTTACATTTATTGTATGCTTGCTTTACCATTACTTTGGGAAACATCTTAGGAAAAGAATATGGAACATACAAGGAACTGCACAGTTAGTCCAATAAAAGCAAATTCCACTACCCTTTGAAATCCTACCTGCAGCTTGCTTTCATCTGCTAACAGCAATAGTTATCACTGCCAACAACCTTTGAACAAAATAGTTTTGTGACTTTTTTGCACACATCCTTGATTTAACAAGAAAGATGGGGAACATCTGTGCGCAACTTCCACTAGGTATTATTTCAGATGCAGGAGATGTGAACTTGAATCTCCTCAGGCTTCTGAAACCCAGGTTTTCTGTTTAGTGGAAGAGTCCCCTTGCTTGAGATTGTTTCAGCTAAGTTTCTTAAAATTCTTCTGAGGGATTTTAGCAAGTTGTGACAATTTTAAACCAGCTCTTTGTTCTGTCACCATCTTTCCCCTTCTCCCTTTTCAATCACAGCATATAGCCTTACCCTCTTGTTTCTGCCAGCTGTTCCAAGATGTCTGATCACTGATTCTCTTAATGTGTTCTAAGAGAGAAGTCCTTAAGCACTCTGGCTTTCTTGGCATCATGCTAGTCTTCTGTGCTGTAGTAGAAAACTAATTGTCACATCAGTTTCTCTAGCACTGGTGCAGCTATGGATTTTCAGCCACAAATCCAATTCCTTAAATGAAGATGAGGTGGTATAACCTTGGCAATACCTGATACAGAAAGAGATAACTTCTGTATTGTTTATCTCAGAGCAGAAGATCCTGTGTCTCTGTGACAGAGTTCTTTCTGGAATGCTTGCATCACCCAGTACCACATTTCATACAGTACCTACAGTATTCCATCACTACATGTATATAGAGACCATTACAAGGGAGATTTTAGGTTCTCTTTACAAACACTTCGGAAAAAATGAAAGCAAAAATGTCTAATAAGTGTCCTGCAATTGCTTGAAAACACAAACTGAAAGTATGCAGCTAGTTGCTTTGGTAGCAACTTAAAACACATACAAAACACATCTTAAAGCAAAGCAAATGTGATTAAAAAAACCCCCAGGCCTCTTGGTAAAACTGTACCTTGGTAAATAGCAGAAGCTCTCATAAACGTGCCTGCAAGAGAGTCTCAGTCATTAAACAAGGCTGTACCTGGCTAGTTCACTGCCAGCTTACAAACTTTTATGTTTTAAAACCCTGCATTCTTGACAGAACTTTTTATCTAAATACTTTGCATTAGTCAGGCTGTAAATGTGATATTAAAGCATGCTAGTCTTATCGCAAGGACAAAGTACTGCTCTACATTTTTACTACAGCAATTTAAAAACGAGCTTCTATAAAGGCATTAAGAAACTGTGTGCTGACGCTCTATTTTACCAAGCTTTAACATTTCTTATACACAAGAGATAAAACTTGATTCAAAGGTAGTTTTTACAAGCATGCACATTTTTCTGCTCCCTCCACTTTCTGTAATTGTGATATGGGATTAAAAAAATCGCTTGCTGAGTGCAATGAACAGCTGAATTCAAGCATGATTTCTTACTACAACCACCACAACAATACAACCAACAGGGGGCTGTCTGGCTACACGATGTTGTCAAATCTGCAGTGAAACCCTTTTTCTAACTGTACAACCTACCCTTCATGCACACTTCCTAAAATTGGTTGAAGCACAAGTAATTTAACAGATTTCATGCCTCCAAAACATTAGAGTTCTTGTCCACCTTTGCCTCATACCTCTGGAAATCTCGTAGTTTTGATCTGGAAGTTCCATTATAGATGGATAATATAACTTTAATGAATTTATTGATGTGCCTGAAAGTAACAGATACTACTTGTTGGAAAAGAGGGAGACTTTCACATTGTCTTGACAACAGGAAAGGTGTATCACAGATGCTTCCGTATGCTAAGCTGTATCTATATGAGCATTTTTGTGCTGGTTTCATATGTTGATACCAATCTTCTGTACAAGAAAAGAGACAGACCAAGATGTTTTTCTTTGATACTGATTTAAAGAGCAGACAGGGAAAGTCTGCCTGAAGTAGTGTCAAGAAAGGTAGAATAAGGTCCTGAATATTCTTTGCAGTAATTTAAGCAATGGAAATGAACTCTAAAACTGGAGTGCCAGTCTCAGCAGCGAAGGGTACTTTTCTTGGTGCCAGCACTGCTGCTTACGTAAAGCGAGGACATGCAGCTGGCTGAGCTTACCAAAAACTAGCCTACAGTCACTCAGTGAAACCACCAAGGAAATATCTGCCAGGGTCATAGTGAAGGAAACAAGAAGACTCCCATTCCCAAACTTGTCTGGCTCAAGAATCACAAGGCTGTAGAACCCTAGTCTTATATTACTGTTGACTATTCTGGCTGATCAAATAATATAACCCCTGAAGCTCTTCCTTTGCCTTTATTTCTATAAAACGTTAAAAATTTATACATTTGAAACTTTATATGCTTTAATTTATGCCTTATATATTTCAAATGTTATAATACTTAAAAGTTTTTTTGAGTATTTGTTGAGAGATTCCAAAATGTTTTACTTTTAAAACCACTTAAAAGTGTAAAAGCTGCTGACAGAAGGTTCTTTTATAGGCAATAAATCCACATGCTTGCCCTGCAGAAATGTAGGGAAATGTGAAGCTTTCTATCCATGTCTGACTCCTTTGGCTATAAACAGCAGAAGAAAACACTATTGTTCCTGTCTCTCAAGAGAAACTAAGCCTTCACCTACTCAGCACTGTATACTTTACACTGAAGATACGAACTGGATAAATGCTGCTTCAATTAATATGTTAATTTCAGAGCTTTTGAACATAAGGTTAAAATTTTACTTTAGGAAGCAGAAGCAATATAAGATAAATTTAATTTGATTTATTACAAATACAGAGTTATTATAAGTGAATAAAATGTGGATAAAAATAAGAGTTGTACCTGACGACAATTAAATAACTTCTCTCAGAAATAATTTAGTGATAAAGAATTACTCCAATGATTATTATCCCCTTCACAGAAAGATGAGCAATACCATTCATGCCATTGCATTTTTCCATTTTTTTTCCTATTTCTCTTTATAGCTAAATATTTTATTCTGATACACACTTACAACTGCCACCTTAGAAAGGAGATTTGCATATATTGCAGACATAAGTTCTCCTTCAAATACATTTTAAACATTTTGTTTGTTTTTTACATGAAGAATTGCTGCAGCTGTGAAACCGGTACAATAGCAGCTTCACCACTTTGGATATATTTCTATAATTTCTTGTGACCTTTGTGACAGTAGGTTGTGATGAAGACACAGGGAGTCTAAACATTTCAAATTTCAACCATAACTGCTAATATTGCTACCTGACTAGAAGAGACTTCCCCCAATACTTAACAAGATAACATGACTAAGGGAAAAGCTGAAACATTTTCAGATCACTGTATCCAAATTTCTAGTACATTCTACAGTAATTTCTAGTACTCTCACTTAGCAAAGTATAGTACCATAGGCAGTACCAAAAAAAAAGTCTTTGCAATTTGAAGAAAATGGCTGTAGAAGTCCTAAATACAAAGGTATAAGTCACTTTACATTTTTAGAGATGCAGTGATTAAGAAATTGTTACAATTTAACTAGTACATTCTTTCTGGAAAATAGATCTTCGCAGGTAAATTTATTGTCAAATATGCTAAAGTTCAAACATGTACAGTACCTTTAGTGTATAGAAGATTTTGCAAAATGTTGACAGTTACTTACAGAAACAACATTCAAAAAATGGCACACACAAGTGTTTAATAATAAGAGTTGTATTTGCAAAATGAATCAGTGACAAGACAGAACACAAATCAGTATTTTGCAGTTCGCAGGATACAGAACCAGACCATGAATAAACAGCATGGAAACTCTGCTTCCCAGCCTGAGATGGTAACAAGGAAAGATGATTGCAGATCTGGTCTTTAGAAGATGCACAGTACTCACCTCTTCCTCTGAAATCAGAATTAACAAATGCCATAGAAAATTCCATGAGGAAATGCATTACTGTAGTATAGCCACTGAACAAAAGTACTCAACAGCCCTTCAAGGTATGTGTCCATTACCCCTATTTTAAATGGGACACAGAGATGTAGAAATTATCATGGTATGCAATAGTTTGAGGTACCCTCTAAGAAGACATAACTTCACAGAGTATTTTAATTCAAATGACAATTCTTAAGAAGCTCAGTTAGCAATGTGAACCACCAGTGTTTCTTTCAGACATGAGTCTTAAATCAGGTACTTCTCAAGTAAAGCACAATATAAGTACTACAGAAACAATGGCCTGGTAAACTTGTCCAGCATCATGTGAGAATAAAGGCAGAAAAATAAACATTGCATTCAATTTTTAGAAATTCTCACTTGACGTAACTATGAAGACATGATTTCCTCTACTTGCAGTCATTTGTTCCATTGCCTACAGAAATTTTACTATGTTTGCTGCACCTACAGCAATATCAGGCTTCTTGCTTGCACAGCCCACAAACATCTTCCCTGGCTCAGCACCACACCAGACAAATCCTATCAGTGGATTTAATATTCTGTATGATCACAAAGATTGCTTCTTAGTACACTGACACAAGGGGGCAAATGAAGATTGTAGAATCTTAAAGCAGGAGTTACCTAACTTCTTAGTGTTTCATTTTGTGATAAGCATGTTCTTTTTACGGTTATTAGCTTGTGCTTTTGTTTTTTGCCCCCACAAAAACATTTCCTCCTTTGAATTCTAAATCTCCTTATTATATGAAGCATTTTATTTACTTCCACAAAGATGATGAGAGAACTGAAGAATCTTTCACATGAAGAAGAGCTGAGACTCCAGCCTGGAGAAGAAAAGGCTCGTGTTTGTGTGATTTCAGCAATGCTTCTAAATGTCTGCTGGTGGGGGTATGGGAGAATAAAGAAGACATAACCAGGCTCGTCTCAGTTGTGGCCAGAGACAGGACAAGAGGCAACAGGTAAGAAATGAACTGCATGAAATTCTAGCTGAACAGGACAGGCTGCAGAGTCTCCATCCTTGAATATATTCAAAATTGACAGGACACAGCCCTAAGAAACAGCTTTGCTTGACCCTGATTGAACTAGAGATCTCCCTTATGACATCCGCTACTCTTACTTTGGGAATTCTTTTCAGGACCAAAATCCATGAAGTAGCTAAGGGTAATAGCTAATAGGCTTGCCCTCTTCTCTGTGGAATATGATGAGATGATTTCCCATATGACAGTAAAAGCTACTACTTAACAGTCTGCATTCCCTTCTGGATCTGAAGTGCAGAGAACGCTAATGAATGTTAGGAATGATCTGAGGAGTGCAAGCCCCTTTCCCCAAGCCTGACTTGCTCTCTTTGCCTCAAGCCAGATGCCCTCTGTCAGGCTGCTGCTTCTTCCAACTTGAATAAACAAACAAACCCCCAAATCTTTGCCCAACATATTTCAATCCTTCTGATTTTCCAGTTCATCAGATCTGTCCTTCCCGTATCTTTCTCAGCTCCAACCTTTTAACATCACATTTTCAGACATGCTCTTCACACTTGAGTTGTCTTCACTCATGTACAGCTATTAGTCTCAAGCAGGCCTATCTTTTCTTTCCCTTTTACGTGAATTAAGCATCTTTTCCCCATACAGTTCCTATGCCTAGCAGAAAATAAGCACCTGAACTGAAAACAGTGAACCTTCCATTCTTACATCAGGCACAGTCCTTAGGACCCCAGAGCTGCACCACAAAGTCAGTTTGATCCAGCCATAGCCTATGGCACCACCCATTACAGGCAAACCTCTGAAAAATATAACTGACAATAATAAGCCACCTGTGAACTGTGCGAGAAATGTAATATCCTTTTCAAAGGTTTAGGAACTGAATCATTTGAGTAGGCTTTCATAAGCACTTGAAGTAGTTTTCTTAATTCAGACAGGAACTTCGGCTCCTCAGCTGAACTCTGCTTCTGCAAATGCTCAAACTGTGTTTTCACCATGTCACTGAACTATTCTAAGCCGCTAGGGCCACCAAACAAGGCGGTCCAACCTTTGCCCTTCTGCTTCTTCCTGCTCCCTGCTATTTCCTGCCCTTGTGCCAGTGATAGGAGTCTGCATGGTGAACCAGAAGGAAGCACAGTCTGTTTCACTCTTCGCACAAAGGCCAACACGAGCACAATGAAGTAGTCAGGAACAAACGGTTTGGCCACTGGACTTTGACAAAGCCATGCAAACAGCCTTACTTGTATGCTGTCAAGTCTCTGATCATCTTTTTAGATTCAGATCTACTCATAGAAGTCCCTGGGCAAAAACCTGGGTATATTAAAATACTAGCTCTACAAGAGCAACTGGATTGATGGCCTGCTGCAGGCACCAGTCTGTAGCATGCTGAAAAAAATCAGTGACCTTTAAAGGAAGTGGCATAGTGGAAGAATAACACCTTTTTCTTTTATAATTACCAGATTTTGGTCTTTCCATGCATTTCTAAGTCTTCAACTGGCTGAAATGTATGTGCAGGTCTTTAATATTAAGCAGTTACAAATAAGCAAATACAACACAGTGCAACTTGAAGAAACTCAGTTAGCTATCCAACTATGGGCCAGACAGGATATTTTTTCTAAGCAGTCAGCCTCATCTTGTTCATATATCTTAAGAGACCTGTAGTAGGTAAATGTGCACACAGAAGTGTTCTTTATGAAAAGCTGTAGGCTGTCTAATTCTGCATAGCTTTGCTACTGAGAACTGCTCAGGTCTCAACTAAATCGGAAATTTTAGCCATTAGTTATTTTACAAGTTCAAATTCACAGCAGTAGCTGACAAAGAGAGTGCGATTTTTACCAGTCTGAAATACTGAAATATTGTCAAATAATGCAAACTTATGTATTATAACAACTTGGATTCATGTTCATCTACATCATGTTTGTACCTATGCAACTGCACCAGTAGCAGGCCTGTGAAGGCTAAAATCAAATCTCCAGTGCAGATAATCTTTTTCCCTCCTTTTAAAACATCTATATGATATATTAACTTGACTCTGTGAATGCTTATTTGAATAAGGTATGTATTTTTTAAATGATAAAATACAACAGGGCTAATAAAATTAGATTAGCAAGTGATACTGAGTCATGATAGTGAAGAAAATAAAATCTTAAAAGGAAACACACTTTCATATCTGTACCTAAAATTAGTGACATTTACATAACCATTAGTCTACATTTGACTCACCACACAGTTCTTGTATGCAGCTTTTAAAAGGAAAGGAGCCCAAGTAATTTCCATTCTCACTGCAGCAATTTCAATCATCTCAATGAAAGATTCTCCTGCAAGAGAAAGATCTTAGTGGAAGATGAGAAAAAAATTAGTAAATTCGCAGTTAGATACACAGTTTAAACTTCTAATCATAAAAATGTTACCTGTCTATATCCCAGTGGTTTAAGAAATGAAGTGTTTAATAAGTTTTGTTAAGAAAATTGGAAAGCACTTTTTCTTTATGAGTTCTCTTTGCTAAAAGCATGACCAAAACTTCCCAGTTCCACTAATTTAAAAAAGGTTGTAAAAATGAACCCAGTTTTAAGAGCATTAATAAAGAAATACTGTCAATTAAAGTAACATAATTTTTATAGTTTTTAAATATATAAACAAACACACTTACCAAAGCATTGTTAGACAGGTGTAGTTTGAGATGGCTCCTTTAAAAAATTCATTTTTCACATAAACCAAAGCAAAATTATATATATATATATGTCTATTCTACATTTACCATCAGATACTATGAAGTTCTAAATATAGTTTCTGAATAAATGAAAATACAAAAAAAGCTAAGAAAGTGTTCATATACAAACAATATATAAATTTATAGCAACAAAAAGGCATAGGAAATACATGCAGTGTCCTGTTCCATGACTCACGTGCAGAAGTGGCTAGCCTTACTTCAGCAGCACAGTTAATACTGGAGATATTTACAGTCTTAACACCAATATTTACGTGCTGCTAAAGTATGACAGACATCAGCATCACAAGATTGACTAATTCATAAGTGTTATGTCTCTTCAGGTTGATGAAATCCTTGTATTTTTGAGGCAGCACAATATGGCCTGCACCTTTTCAAAACCCACAAACCATTATGTGCTGCTACGTTATGCCAAGGTGTCTACCATGCTTCAAGGAAACAGAAACATACACTGAGACCTGAATGCAGAATCTTCTTATTAAACTTTAGCTTTCATGTAGTAACATCAGTTGTATTAATGAACCACTAAAAGTTTGTAAAACATCTATCTATTGCCAAGCTGACTGTTTATTTACAGTGAATCTCTAAACTCTATTGTCACCTGTGCATAATACCTTAATGGAAAATGAACCACAAACTGGACAATCGTGTGTCTGATTAGAGGAGCTAGAAGATTATGCAGATGCTTACTTCAAAAGCAAACAAAAAAGTTCTAACCTAACTTCTGGTCATCTGGAAACTTGGATGTGAAAAAAAAACCCAACAACTTTCACATGTAGGAGAATAAGAGCTAATTTCAAAATAAACTTCTGTCAACTACTCTATCAGTCCTCAAGCCATTTGTTAGCTCTGCAGCTTACTCTACTGCGATTTTTGGGCAGACAGACACAAAAGTGTCTTAATTAATTGCAGGGGAAAAAAATATTTTAAAAAATCCACAACAGATTATTAGCAAGAATAGTAACCTACCTGTTATTATGAGCAGGAGTTCATCTGCCCCCAGCCTACAATGACCATGCTATTTTACTTGAAATAAGCAAGAGATCTGGAGTTCACATCTCTGCTAGGTATCATTTTCTTAGACTAAAGAATGCCAGAGATTTAAGTGTGTGCAGTCCTTTTACTGGTTCCCTAGATAACATGAATTATGCTTTAAGGTTTTTATACTAAACTATTAAAACAAAAGCTACTTACATAGCATGGACCCAAGCACTCCATTCCACTGCAATAAGCCTTCTAGTCAGGTCAGGATAGACAACTTTTGGAAATTAAAAGGGCTACCTGGAAGCGCAAAAAGAGATTTGGCAGGCCATGTCGGGGGAAGATTGGGAACTGTTTCTTTTCTCCCTTCCTATTTTTGTTCCTACAGTAATACAGCAGGACAGGACCTACTAGAAGAGTCCATTGTCACATTGCCAGTTAAAGTGAGATTGCCAGTATAAACTGCAGTTACCTGTGACTACCTGTACCTGCTACCTGCTAACTTCAGGAACTGCATCAGAGCCATTTCCAGTATATTTTATACATGCAAAGCTACAATTAAACTTACCCCACCCCACCTCTTACTACCTATGTTGTTTTCTTTTTTAAACAGACAGCTAAAATAGGCAAACTAGATTAAATATACACAACTTACCCAACTTACCACGGTGAATTAAAGCAGGAGTGCAATGTCAAAATGAACCTAAACTGTAAAGGTATACTCTGACAGTTGGTCTGCCCTCTGAAAAAACTGTGCTAGGCATAAGCCAAGAGAGGAAAAAGTAAAGACGAAATCTCCACCTTATATATATATATATAAGGTGGAAGACAAAGATAAAGATAGATGTGAGCAAAAATGCTAGCCGGCAGCAAGTGATTTACTCAAACTTTTCTGGAAAAAGACTATGAAAAATGTTCTCTAGCATGACAAAATATTGATTTGTACTTGTAAGTTTACCTCAAAAGACTGAAAGAAAATTATTAAAATAAGACAGCTGCAAAATTTAGTATCGTTGGAAGTGCATTTCTCATTTTTACATTCAGGCCAAATTCTTCATTTGAAACTTCACGTGTTTAACTGATATTATTCTTTCAGTTGTCTGGCTGCTTTCAGGTTCTAGCTCTAGTATGGAGGGGTTTTTTCCTGTTGCATAACTAAATCCCTCTAAAGTTAAACTATACACACCATGTATTACGCTATTTCCTACAGTAAATATATTAGCAAGAAAACTTGCAGGTAATTCCACCCACCCATACAAAACATGAACACAAAACCTTACATGAATTACAGGATCCAGGCTGTTTGTTTGTTTGAATTTTTTTTTTTTAATGATTTTGGAGGGTGTTTTGTTGCTGCTTTTTTTTTCTTTAACTTTGCTACAAAACGCTCCAAAAGAAACCAACCAACCCCAAATTCAAAACAATGGGAATATATGTTTTCTACATTGCTATTAAAATAGATTTCACCTGCAAGGAGAATAAGCAGATTATCAGATAAAATTGAAGGCAGTGTATGTGAGTGAAGGGGTTGTGGAACAGGAAAAGGGTGAAAGGAGGAAGTCCAAGATAAGAACTGTACTAATAGCTAAGCCAGGAATCTACTGAAATCCAGAAGTGTCTGCACAAAGCTGGGTGCCATTAGTATTGGTCATAAAGTCGATATAGTTGTTACCAAAAGTGCTCCTCCTACCTCCATCCTTGTGTCTTAAGTCTGTGGATGAGAGACAGACAAATGAGACATCACTAAAAGCTGGGAATCATGTATGCAGGCAGCTCCATTACATTTCCCAAGTCTCTAAAAGCAAGAGCTCTGCTGAGGAGGAAGGATTCTAAAGATGCAAAACTGAAATTCCACAGAAGCAGACTCACATGCACAAGTCAGGAATGCTCTTTGAAAAAAACTACTGGAACTGTTAAAAAAAAGAGAGAAAGAAAAAAGTGTGTGTGTAAGGATTTATGCTTGTTTTAGCAATTGGAGTGTTCCCAAGCACTGAAGGAGCCCTTCCTTGATTTCAGTATTTCTTCGTTGATTTATCAAAGACCAAGCCCAATATAAAATAACATTTTTGGGTTTTATTGTTTATGGTTAAGGGTTTATGGCAACACCAAGCCAAACTCAATCTTTTCTGACCTATGAAAATCAAAGTCAATTTCTGGCTACTATACATACTAATAAGCTCCTCAAATGCTACTATAACTCCTAATAAGCTCTATGTAACATACTATATCCCGAAGGTACCACTAGGCCTGCAATCTGACTGACAGGTCAGTGACTTGGAGTAAAACATACCAAAGCCTTTGTATTAAATACTGTATGTTGTCTCTAGTACCCAAGAACACGATGTAAAATTAAACATTTACCTCGTGCCTTTTGCTCATACAATAAAAGCATTCTCTTGATACTTCTTGGCCAAAACCTCTTCCTCATCAATAATGTTATACACCATTGCACACAACCATATTCCACTGCTTTTGTTACTTAGTCATTAATGCAAAACACAGATCCAGTATGAAAGCAAAGCTATTGCTTCATTGTTCACTGTGACCCTTTCCCAACCTCAAATCACATAAAAATTAGAAAACTGAATGTGAACCTGAAAGACTTAAGTGTTCCAGAGTCTAAAGCATTACATTTGTCCACCAGTGCTTCTCTCCTCCATAGCCCTGACATCAGCAATTACATGTCCATATCTCATCATTCCCAGGTTAACTAGAAATGAGATAGGGTTTGCACTGAGGTGGCACAGCATGAAGTGGGGCATCTTTGACAAGTGTGTCCCGTGCTGTGCATTCCATTAATAGACTAAGTTACTTCTATGTTAGGACATTTTTCAACTGCTGGTGAATTTGCCAAGCTCTCCTCTCACAGCTCAGTGCCACTAAAACACCACTAAATCTGAATAAATACACTGGCAGTTCAACACTCGCTGGAAACACTTTTGGGGTTTTATTGAATTAATCTGGGAAAAAGACAGAATTAGAGATAATCTCACTGTTCACTACCAAGAAATATGAACACTTTCATTCTCTAAGATTCTAAGATATAGGAGTGTATGTAGCTGTATCTTTCTCAGACACTGTTTATACCCCTCCCTTCTAAGTTAAAACAATAGTTTCATTTTATTTTTGTCACATGCTTACTCAACACTGCAGTATTCATACTGCAAACATACTAGATTTTATAACTCTTGTTCATTCTTAAATCTTAAGATATAGAAGTATATTTTTTTACTCTTTCTCAAGGAACCATCTTTCCATCTAATTTGTGGTGTCAGCAGCCTTTAAAGTGATATGCATGTATTTTTTAAAAGAAGAAAAGATTCGGCTGAAATATTTCAGAACATTAACTTTAAAGGTACCAGTGTACTTTCAGCTACTATTCCATTATTATTTGGTTCAGGCACAACCTATGATACTCAGTTAATTCACTCAGCTTGAGATTACTTTCTTGTCAGAGGAAGAAGAATTAAGAGAATAAACTATATCCTTTGATTGCTCTTCTCCCAAAGTAACAGCAAGATTTTAAATTCATGTTTAAGACTGCACTTTTAAAAAGAAAAAATTAAATAAAAGAAAAAAAAAAATCTGTCTCTAACCTAGCAAGTTTGTGCTAAGGTTTCATGTATTTTTTTGGTATTTTTTTTTTTTTAATTAAATGACTCTACCACAACAATAAATTTGCCTCACTTCACCTCAAAGAGGTGTAGTAATTCAGGACCAAGCTTATACACACTCTCCATGTATAATAGGTCCTCCCATAACTTCTAGCAAGCAGCTGAATATTTCTAAGGCTATTATAAAGTTGTGTTTAAAAAAATCACAAATAATGCTTTAAATAATTCTCTGAATAAATATTGAGTATTTGAACAGAGATATCTAGCACTAATTTAAAACAAAGTTCGACATAACAAAAAAAAAAATTGCGTGTTAACTATTTCCTGGTTATGTCAAAAATACTCCCCATATAACCATGGCAAAAGACTGGGAGAACTTAATTTTTTGCAATGTAAAGTATTAATAACTAAAGTGAAGCAGATGACTGTTGATTACTGAAATTTACTGCTACTAAATTTGGAGAATCTATATCATGTGTCCAGCCATCTCTCCATGGATCATGAACAAACACATTTAGACTAGCTGGAGAACTACTGCATAAGATAAACATGAAATAACAAAGCCAGCTAAAAATAAAAACCAGGAAGTAAAACCATTGAGAAATTCAGAAGTATAAAAATACCTGGAAATTTAGAAGTGCAGTTCAGGACTCTCAGCATCAGATTCTGTTTTACACCCTTTTTACTTAATCTAAGACTCCAACTATTGCTTGTATCAGCTTGACTCATATATTAATTTGTATGAGGTGCACCCCCCCGCCGATTGCACTGGGGAAGACAAACCAAAGTGAAGACAATTACTTGGTTTTGCAATATTGATGCTTCTATTGGAGTGATGAATAGCAAACAGAATGCAGTGGATTTCTGTGAAAGGCAAGAAACTAAAGGTAGTCAGTTCTGACTTGAGCAAGTACAGTATGTCAATTTTTATAGCTTGCTAGCTAAAAAAAGCTTAACAACGGGAAGCTGACATAGCACACAAAAAATTTATCAATGTATGCTTTGGTATATTATCAGTGTATTTTAGAATAAACTGTAGCTTAAAAATAAAAGTGAATAAGACTAACCCCTCCCACCTCTTTTCCTGGCTTCTAAAAAGTGTTTTGTCAGAAGATGATGCATTAACTAGATTGCTATATGAAACACTTCACAGGGAACTTGTAAAGTGTAACAAGCTCTAAGCTCTAGCAGAGTATGTCAAAGTTGCATTTCAGAAAAGCTTTCCACATCCCTCTTGACTGCACTGGTATAGCTTGCACTCAACTCTTAAAAATCTGTCTTCTCTGCACCTTTGGCAAGCACACAGGAAGAAAAACTGTGTGAACACTCAGTCTGTACCAGCATTCTTTCTGCTTGAAAGGACAAATACAAAATTAAGAAAAACGAAGAAGCTATTTTCTAAGTTCTACAAAGTAAGTTTTATATTTCATTATAGTAGTAATTAAAATGTTCCTTTCCCCCAGTTTTATCACAAAAAATATTAAAACTAAATATAGTGGAACTATCAAAAAAAAGAGAGCTAGATTTGTCTAAAAATATAATCTTCACATTCTGTCTGAGTTTAAAAAAAATTTTTTCTAACATCTTTCCAGATTAAAAAAATTATTAAAAAAGGTAAATATTTTCAAGTTCTTCAATAAACGTAGACTCACATTATTACAGTCACAAAAGATTATCCTATTATTGTAGCTAAAGTTTACAAAACCTGAAGTATATAGAATCCTTACTGATAAAAGAAAATGTGACAATCCCTCTCCAAACAAAAAAAACTGTACAACACCAACCAGCTATATAATTCGAAGTTATTAAGATAGGGAAACAGGTTCTCCTCTTAAACATATTAAATTCTCAAAAAAACCTTTAAAATCTATCAACTATTGTTTTTTAATTACATTCATTAATTTCTGGTTTTCTTAAAAGAAAAAAAAAAGTTTTATTAAGTTCTCAGAAGACTTGCTCATGTAACAGTCACAGGCCTCGTGTAAAATTTTGTGCTCCCCTAAGCTGGCACAGTCTTTTAAGAAAGAAGGCCATGCAAGTATTGCTGTTTAAATCTTCTAACTCTAGAATGTACAGCAAAGCATTTTTTGTCCTTAACTGAATATTCAAGTTGCTTTTGCAGAAACCCTGGTGGTTTGTACACAGGATCAATTTCCAAAGTACTCTGGGAAAGTGAAAAATATATTGGTCAGTATTAGCCAGACTGCCTTCCTAGCTGCTGTCGTATCTCAAATTGGTAAATAATTACAAATCATAGGCCAGTAACAGAGCAATATATATTTTTAAAATTGCCTTATATATAAATAATAACTATTTACACTATGCCAAACCACAAATCTTAAATTGAGATTTTGTTACATCTCAGTATTGTATGGGACTATACATGCCTAAAGATAAAAATCAGGTCCATAGCTCAGAACGAAACCCCACTTGTAAAGGGCTAAATTTGCTGCATGTCTGCTTTCAAAGATTTAAGGTCAGAGTGACAATGCTATAAAATAAGGGTCAAAGCACAAAAAGACCAAGGCCACAGAACAAAGAGCTTTTCGTGTCCTGAAAGAAGTTGCTTTTTGTAAGCCTGCCTTCTGGCTCAGGCAGTAAATTTGTCTTTTTCTTAACATCATCACTACATGACTTCTATAAAATGCCAGACAACAGCATGACTTATGAAAGGTGAGATTGACCTGTTTGAAGAAATCAACCTAACTGTTAAGGGAATCCACTAGTCAATAGCAGAGGAACACCTCCTAGTAACCGCTACTTTTCCAGTCGTTAGCTGTATTTCTCCAAGTTCATTATTTAATTACTCACTTGAGCAGAAGTTTCAAGTGTCCATAATACCTTTGGGGTGCAGATTCCTAATCATATTATCTTATTGTTTATTCACTGGTAGCTGGAGCAGCAATCTTTCCCCCACCTCTCCATGAAATATTAATAGAATACTACTAATCTTAATAGATACCATCTAACACACAGATGCGTGTACTCCCTGTCAAAACCATTTCTTGTCTGGTTCCCCACTTTCCATCAGTGAGACCCACTACTCACAGAACTGAACTAACACAAAATGAAAGGGTGCTTTCTAAGGCTGACACAGATCGATAAGCAGTGAATTTCACTTTCCCAGCTAGAAAACAAACTTCACTTAGAACATGCTTTTCCAAAACAATAACAATGGTTTTGCCAAATGAAAGGAATTTTATCCACCAGAAAAAAAAAAAGACAAAAGATAAGGATGCTGGGTGCTTCTTATGGCTTTATATTAAGCTAGATTTTCAATATTTCACTAACAAGCTTAAAGTAAAACCAAGCTGAATTAACAGGAAGTTAATATATTAAGAAAAAAGATATATAATTCAATACTTAAAGTACACAAGTAGTTAAAAAAAAGAAAAAAAACCAAAATTGTACTCTCAAACTAATAAATACACACAAATCTAAAAGCTGTTAGATCTCTGAAAACTAACATCTCAATTTTTTAAAAAAATAAAAAGTTACTTGACAGTATGCTCTTTGAGCAATATCAGTATTGCAAGAAGCATCTCTCCATCATAACCCTAACCTATATGAAAGAACCAGAATTATCTGCACTATCTTTTATAGCAGGTCTAAGGCAAGACATTTTGAAAACTCAGATCTTCCATACTTCATGTATTTATTTTCCCCTTCAAGACAGATGGCTTCTGTCTTCAAAGTTGCTATTTTAATTTTTTTTTCAGTCGTACTAACTTACTTAAAAGCTGGAACTGGAGATTTAGATATATGGAATTAAGTTAAAAAAATATACAAAAAAAAAAACCCCTTACCTTTTGACTCTGGAGATCTATAACAGCTGAGTTTCAGTGCCAACAAAACAGAAGTTTCATTAAACAAATCACTTTGCTCTTGATCTACATTAAGCTATAATATCTGATTCCTATATTAACTGTTAAATGTAGCATTTGATAAAATTATCTGGGTTTCTTTCTTTCTAAAAATTTAATAGAATTGAGAAATACCTTAATATAGGAAAATACTAGTGTAACATATGAAAGGCCTACTCCAATCATCCTACACTTTTTGAAGGAAATGATTACTCCTCATCTCTCAAGAAGCACTGGTGCAAGTATACTGATTTTTCTTGTGGTGAATAGCAGCCCACAAGTTAAGGAACTGATGCAAACTGGCAGATTTCCCCTTCTAATTCTGAGTCATATGCGTCATCTTTTTGTCAAAAGCTGGGAAGAAAAAGAGTCTCTCTTCCAGCCTGCCACATGAAACCACCTGCTTAAAGACAGAACAGACCAATACTGCAATACTGGCCTGCGTGTTACTGGTACTTACACATTTGTTCTTGCTTTGTTCAAATAAACAAAATTCTGAAGACAGCTTTAATGTTAATGACAGAACTTATCTCTTTGATTTAGGGCCAAAAATCAAGCTGGTAAAAGGAAGAAAAAAAAGAAAAAAGAGACGAGTCATATTGGCATGAAAATGCTTATTCTTAAAATGGTAGTGTCTTACCTGCAAAAGACTAAGGGTTCAGTTCCTTAAAAGCTTACATGCATGCTTGGTTTAATCACCTAGAATCAGACAAATTTCGTAGAAATACATTCTCAAAACCAGGAGTTCATGTGTGCGATTAAAACCTCTGTATCACTGTGCATGACTGCCAACTAATTCCTCAAACCCACTCCCCCAATGAAAGCAAAAATTTCCCCTAAACCCGAGAGAACCTAACAATTCCTGTAATTTAAATTTCACATGCTTCTTTTTCCCCCTGTTGTGCATTTTGCAAATTAAGAACCAAGAAAACTATTTTCTTCTTGGACAGATTGATCAAGGTCAGTCATTGTTGGACTATACACACTGTGTTGTGACACAGTATCTCTCTTTCAAAGGCACCAGCACCACTTAAGGTTGGGCACATCAGTGCCAGCAGATTACATATTTTCAAATTGCACTAGAGTTGCTGATCAGACCTGCAGAAAACAGATGTAAGTGTTTACTGTAACAATGCCCTGCAGTATTTATATTCATCTGTGGCATAGCCAGAGTGATTGCAAGTAAATATCCTTTATAAAAAAACAACTTGAAAGCAGCTAAAGCAAATTTTAGACTTTTATAGTAAGTTGTGCAAAAGACTTGTAAGAAAATACAACTTGACAAACTGATTCAGAGTGTAGAAACAAACATGCCATTTTAATCATAGATTAGCTTTTTTATATACAAGCACACAAAATATATAAGATATTACATGCACATAAAGTTAGACAGAAAGACAGGTATAAACTCACACACACACTTATATAAAACACTCTTTGTTTTGAAATATGTACTGTGCCACAAACATTTACACGGCTGGGTGCATACATTTCAATATAATGAGAAAATTCGCATTGCTAAAATAAGAATACTAGAGTGCTTTTCAAGAACCACGACATCATCATTTGCATTACAGGTTATTATTTACAAGTATTTAAGATGTACTGTAAATCTATAATGAACATTGCAACAGTGAAAACTATAATTTATTATGTAATGCACTGTTACATAAATTGTTTAAATTGTGTGCAGTATACACAGATGATCTCTTCTACTCAGTTAAATATTAAGTACAGCACTTTATTGCTCATCTTCAACTTATTTTTTTTGCATTCTATATAATATATTTTACTTGATAAAATTCTAGACACAAAGTACCTATCTGATACCTTATCCTGGTTGTCATGTGGTTTGTTTTTTGTGTGTGTAGGGTTTTTTTAATATGAAATTAATTATTCATACTGTCTTCTTAATTTGACTAACTTTGCAGTATTTTGTAAGAAAATACTTTACTCACCATATATTCCATTCTCCTTGGTACTTAACAAAAGGCATTTAAGCTTTTTTGTAATGTTACCTTACCCCTCCTGCCCCCCAAACCCCAGCATCTTTCCAAGAGTTTGATGTAGCACATGACAGCAAATAGAAACCAAACAAAACCCACCACTGCGAAAGTTATGCCTTTTCGACAATGGCAAGAGCAAGTGAAGGGAGACACTGTGGAAGATGTTTCTTAACTTGTGATTCAGCAAGGCATAAGAACTGGCTTAACTTCTTTGCCATTCAGTGAAGCACTCCAAGATATGAAAAGTGAATTAAATAAACCCTTTAGGAGGGTAATCACAAAGAGCAGCTTTTGCCTGGGGGAGACCCTGGGAAAGTCTCCATAGGCTCCCTCTTTTTCATCTCAGGACCACAGGCACCCATAACTGCTCTGGGGTAAGCTGCTGCTTTGAATTGCCCTCTAGTGTTAGCCTTCATTAATTCCTACCACAATGACAAACTCTGTTCAGGTTTTCAATAATGGAAAGTGGGTCAGCAATAAAAGTTATATTAAGCTAAAAAAATAAAACAAAAAAATTTGAACAGTGTTTCAAATTTGTTTTCAGGTCAGAAGACTGTGAGCTTGACAAATTAAGTATTACACACCAAAAATGCAAGAAGTCTATGTACTTAAATGGAAAAAAAAAAAAAAAGAAAAAAAATTCAAAGACAACAAATTTAAGAGAAACCTTAGGAACATTCTTGTATTTTACATTTCTGTGAGTTTCTTAAGCAGTTTCACAAAAATATCAATTTCTGAAGCAAAAACTCAATATTCACAGCCAAGTTCATTGTCATTATGGTGGGATCAACACCTCAGCAAAAACAGAAGAGCTGCTGGTGTCAACAGAAGACAGTTAAGCAGTATCAATACCCTGGAAGGAACTATTCTCTCACTGCTAATTCATCAGTCTCCTCGTTACACCCTAAGCCTAGATGCAAAACAGGCACCATGAAGATCCAGATTTTAAACATGGTAATACTAGGAAGACAAGGCAAGCATTTTCCTCTGATTTTATTTCAAACCTCATTTTATCTGCTCTCGAATTGTTTAGAGAGGTCATAAATTTGGGACTTAAAGAAGTATGAAGAATATGATAGTAAAGCTCACATGTCAAATAGGCTGTGGATTTCCACATCTATAGAATTAAAGATGAGCATATGACTCTTTGTTTAAAAAATACTCTGATCATAAAGAGCTACAATCCCTCACTCTGACTGAGAGCTGAAAAAATATTTTTAAAGTTAGGTGTTAACACAGATGAAGAAAAGTACAGATTTGAGTGCTGCTTTTGTAACTCCTGTGCTTGGCATTAAAAGCATCATTTTTCCTTCTCCTGAGAAGATGGGAAAAATCTTTTGGTCTTAGGGTAACTAGTGCATAAACATTCTTTTTGATCAGGAGTTCTTTTTGCCTGTGCAAAATGCTGACAATAAGTGCCACAGTATCAAAAGAGAACTCTGTTCTGCAATAAACTTTTCAGTATATTTTTACTTAGAGAAAGACTTTCTTATAAGAGCAATTGCAGTGTTTCAAAGATGAAGCATCTTCCTTGTCTAATTTTTGAGCTTGACTAAAATATGGACTAACTTGCAATAAGAGAAAGCAAAGTGTTTTCAGAATTACTAAAGTGATAATATTCATAAGACCACAGTATCTACCCATTCTACCAAGAGAAAATTTTACTCCAAAAGAACACAGAAATTATAAAGCAAATGCTTTTATTTATCAGATCCATGAAGTCCTGTTAAATCTAGAAGTGACTTATGTGTTGTTATATCTATTTTGAAGTAGGAAATTATCAGTTAAAGTTGGGAAGATCATAATCATGTTCATAATTACAGTACTTTCTAAATGTCTAAGCTAACTTTCATATGAATACTAAAATCCATTTCCTTCTGTGGGGGAAGGGGAAGTTTAAAAAAATTAAAGAAAAAAAATTAATTGCTCTTCATGTCAACTAGGAAGTAGAAGCATAAAATCATGAAAATCTTTGACAGAAGGCTTTAAAAAAAATACCAAAAAAATCCCCCAACAAACCAAACCATCCACAAAACAAAAAAAACCCATAGAACACTCACAGGAAGTAAAAAGCAAGCTCTTAAAATTTAGTGGGTTAAAGAAAAGGTGCAAATACTTCAGAGGTGTTTCCATGTTAAAAAGATTTTTAAGTACCTCACAAATTAAAACCAGATATTCCTGACATCTTGCTTTGACTAGACTATCTTGATAATATATTTCAATAAAAAGAACTAATTCTTTTATAATACTGCTCTAAAAATTTAGAACAACAAAAAATCCCTTGTTTTCTGAAAGAAAAAAGTCCTGCCCCAAACTCAGAAAAAAAAAATTACCATGAATATCCATGTGTTTGAAATAAATTAAAAATTAACAAAACTATAAACAGTGGTTTATTCAAACACACTACTCAATTAGCAATTGCATCTTCGTATATACCCTGTTTTTAGTGTGCAAACAGCAGTCTAAACCAAGGTGTATTAACAAGTCATCAATACACTATATGAACATTTAACAACTTTGATTACATTTCTCATTCCCCCACTGAAAGCTTCAATGTATGAATCTACACAAACTCCTCCTTAGACTTCTGTTGAAATTAAAAATAACAATAAAAAAGGGGGCAATACCTTACTTATATATATTTGCATTTGAGTGAGAAAAATAAGTATTTAAATATCCCAGTTAGCATATTTTAACTATTTTTACTAAAGAATTTGCATATAATTTGCTTTTCTTTTCCTATTGCCTAACAAGGCCATTTTATCAACAGACAAGGAAAAATGATGTGTAAGTATGCAGTCTTAAATCCTTCCTAAATACATGTTTCATTGAATGTCCGAAGTAATAAAAAAATTAATGTCTATTCAAATCTAATAGCATACAAAACTCCATTTTAAAAGAAAGAAGGGCTGGATTTAGTTTAAACAAAAAAAAAAATCCAAAAATTCAGTTGCTTCAGATTTAAAACTTAAAACAGTCATGCATAAGATATCAAACAAGGGTTTCAAACAATGGTTGATTTTACATGCATTGTAGTAACTAGGCATGGGTTGCATTTATAGCTACATATCTCTTTCAGGAAAATTATTCCAGTTGCCTTTGTAAAGCAAGAGAAGTCCTTAAAGAAATAATAAATGAATTGTAAAAGTAATCTGCAACAGTTCCTTTTGGGTGAGCAATAAGCATGCATTGTCAGCTTTCAAATTATGATTTAGTCAACAAGACTTGTAGAGCCTCAAGTGTTATACCTACATTAGGGACAATAAAAGTGGCCATGCAAAGTTCCACATCTGAAGTACTTCAGTAAAGAAGTCTGCACATTTTTATCTTTTCAACCTCATCACAAATAGATATTTCAAAGCAGTTTATGAAGTCAAGCACACCGTTTGCAATAGCTACACAAGCAATTTTTAAGGGGCAGGCATTGCAGGCCCTTAATTCAGGCTGAACTTCCAACAAAATCAATGGTTGTTTTGCTAAATAAGAGCCACAATAGGAGAGGCTAAGAGTAGGAAAATAAAACAAACACACCCCACCACCTTTCTTGAAAGTTTCACCTACTCTTTGGATCAAGAAACAGTCATGTTGACTACCAAGTACAAAACAGCTCTAAAAAAAAAATTTAAAAATTAATATGAGTCAAAATTCAGCACAAAAATGTTCTAGAGCAAATCAACACCATAACTGGACTCTAATCATAACTGACAACTGCAGCACTCTTAAAACATACTAGAGCTTGTAAGTGGGTAAGATTCGATTACTACATCACTGCAAAACTCTTTGCACTTTCTAAAAAAACATTTTGACCTATCCTAAAGTTCTAAATACTTAAATATATACTAAATTTGTAAAAGGAATTAAAGTGTGCATCTAATGAGAATATGGTTCTGCAAATCCTTATTCATGGTAGTGAGTCATTAGAACTACTTGAGTATATTAAAGTTTGCAGGATTAGGCCCTAAATGTAAAATCCCTTTGATTTCCAGTTAAGAACCAGAAACCACCTTTTTTGCTGAATAAGAATCTATGAGAAATACTCTGAACCTGTGTCAGACCAAGGAACACTCCATCAAACTTTCACCTTTTAAATATCTCACAAGGGAGCCTTTGCCTTGCAATATAATCCTGATTTTCATTAACAAGAATTTAACTGCTTTTGTACAGGAAAAAAAAAAAAAAAAAA
>VXAC01002934.1:334677-382425 GCA_013399225.1 Rhipidura dahli | reverse complement strand
GGGGTGGATAGGGGGGCACGACAGCGGATTTTGGGAAGGTAGGGAAAGGAAGCCCGGCTGGGGGAGGGGGATGTGCGCCAAGAGGACCTGAGGAAAATATGAACAGCGCCTCCCCCCCGTGCTCCCCCGCGCCTCCAAGGACCCCCGCGGCTCCCGCTGCGCTCAGGTTGCAGCCTGACCCCCCTTGTCCCCCCTCATAGCCGCGCACCCCGCCGCAGCCAGAGGAGGGGTCGGAGCGCTCGGCGCTTGCCCGCAGCGCGCGGGCCCGATCCCGATCCCGCCTGGCAGCCGCCGCTCCCCATCCCCCTCCTGCCGCCGCACCGGCTCCGGAGCAAAGTCCCGGGGGCGCCCCCCCGGCCGCCCCCCGGCCGGGCTTGCGAGCAGCCCCCGAGCGGCGGAGCGGGGCTGTGTGGGCTCATCTCGGGGCAGAGCGGGCCCCCAGTGCACTACACTGGTCATTGCAAAAAAAACCAAAACCAAAAAAAAACCAACCAAAAAAAACCCACACCAAAAAAAAAAAAAAAAGGCAAATAGCCCTCTTGGAGGAACTTGACGGAGCGAGGTTCAACTCGGGCAGCGCTCCCGCCTCGGCTGCGCGCAGAGCGCTCGGAGAGAACGCGAACTTTCATTTTCACGCCGCATCCTCCCCTCCGCCCCAAGCTGTGACTGATCGTAAGGTACCTGATGGCCGAGTTAGTGCTCCCACCCGCGTTCCAGGGATGTGGGAAGCCGAGATGGAGGTTAGCGAGCTTCCGAAAGCCGCGGGAGGGAAGGCAGGCTGCAGTGCCGCCCGAGCCTCTCCCTGTCTTGCACTTGACTTATGCCTGCTGAAGGGTCCTTCCCTGGGAGCTCCGCGGACCCTGCCTCGGCTGGGAGACTCAGCGCATCCTTGCCAGCCGCTCCTCGGACTTTCTAGCTTCAGTGTTTTGCGTTTTTTCCTAATCTGATGCGCTTTTAAGAAAGGGAAAGGAAAGCAGAGGCCTCAGACCTGCAAACTCTTGTTTCCATGACTTTGTGGAAGATTTTTCAAAAGTACATAATGAGAGTCCGGGAGCTCTGTTCCCACTGACTTTCAAAATCTTCCCTTCACGTCTGTGAGCAAGTCCTCTTGAACTCGGTTGGACTGCTGGCAGACGAGCGCTAGCAGGCTCAGGGCCTAATGCTTTTCATGATTCCACTGCTCCCTGCTAGAGCTGCACTGACAAAATACAAGCAGAACTGTTTTGAAATGGAGAGGTAATTTTTCTCTTTTTCTCTCTTTTTTTTTTTTTTTTTTTTTTTTTTTTAAAATAACCAACTGCCACAGTACAAAACACCAAGCTTTTGGGCTCAAAAAGCTTAGACCATCATGGCTACAAAAACTACTGCTGCTCAGAAAGTATGTAATTCTGGAGCTCCTTAAGGAAAAAAGTAGTGCAAGGCAACATGTAAGTAATCACATAGCTAATATTATGAATTTATGTTATTATAATTTCCTCTGAATTGAAGTTTGGTACTGCTAAAGAAACTGATTCCTATTTTTTTTTAAACCAGGTTCTCAGTGAAAATGAGCTGGATGACAAAACTTCAGATCGTAAAGCTATTCTATTGAAAAGGAGAAAATAGAAATTATTTGCGCTATATTTACTTTTTTGCTCTTCTTTTATTAAAATTACTCTGAGCAAAATTTTAAAGAAGTGTGCCTTTTAACTGAAAAGAATGATAGCACATGTTTTCTAATTTTTTTTTCCTGAAGGCTACGTGCCTGTGAAAAGAAAACTTTGGAGTGGAAATAGCAGTGAAAACAGCAAAGAAAAATATAAAATTATAATATTGCTGATACCACTTCTCTGTACTTAGATTATGTATAGTTTTTCCCTAAAATAATTCTAGTTATTATTTTTCACCCATTTTTCCAACCCTAATATAAAACTGAGATGTAGAAGATAGTATGTCAATATTCTGTGATACACTGTTTCTATGATACGTGGTATTCTCTAATGTGAATAGGCCACTGTTGTCCTTGCAGATACCGTTCCTAAGATTTCATTAAGATTTTTAATGAAAGTAAAATCTTTATATCCCCTAATATCTAGTACTTGCTCTCAGGTTCCATTCTTAATGCATATAGGCCCCAGTTCTGCACAGAGTGAAATGTATATTATTTTGTGTAAGCACACCGAGTAGTTCTCTTCGTTATTATACTCTTGTATTTCGGACTTACAAAGCTAATAGTGACATTACACAATCATTATTCTCAGAATTACTTAGGGCTACATAAAGCTTAAACCTAATGTAATAGTCTTGGTTTAGTTTACACCTTCTAACCATATCTCTTAACTTAAATAATGCACAATTATAATAATTTGTGGGTCAGAATGGGTAAATATTTAACTGAGAATTAGAACAAGTGAGAAAGGCAATTGCTGTAGTGTAAAATTTCATAAAAGAGGAGGTGGCTATTGCATTCTTTAGCTGTAGCATCTGGGAGAGGATGAGCAGTTTGTTTCCTCAGTGACTAGCCCAGCCAAAAAGTCACAGCAGGAACACAGCTGAGGACAGAAGGAAAAGAAAGGGATTTTGAGCCTCACCAAAAGTGATGTCAATTCTTTAGATCAGATTTCCATTCCAAACAACTTGGGCTCATCAGAGTGGTGTATGTCTAATCTGCTGTGGTAGTAGATATGAGGTTAAACTGCAGTTTCTATAATGGAGTCCTTTCTTCATGCAGTTCTCATTACAGCACTATCTGAACACCTCATCATAGTGCCTGTCCTGCATTACAAGTTCTTCTCATCAGATAGTGCCATTAGATTGTCAGAGAATCTCCTGATATGGTAATAAGTGACATGACCAGCATTTGTCATATTACCTGTTCTCTTGTTGCCAAGGGAAGGAGCATGTGCAATCAAATGTTTTCAGTTTATTGTATCTGTCTTTTCTTCCATACACTCTATGTCTTTCTGTTAGTGAGGTAAGGCTGAAGTAATGTGTTTTGTTCTTCAAGCAAGGTGCAGTTAGATTTCTGATGGCCCTTAAGCTCTTAGGCAATTTCATTCCTTAGACTTTCACAAGCCCTGAGAAAGTTCTGCCTCTAGAAATTACAACTTTTTTTCTCACTTCTTGCACAGGTTCCCTTATGTCAGATGAAGGAAACTGTTGCTAACTGGAACCAGTCTAGAGACCTAGAAGACACTTCTTTAGGAATCCTGGATTTATGCCCTGGAGGATCCTGAGACCCCGAATTTGTAAATTAACAGTCTGGAGAAAATCAGTATAAAGAGGGGCTTATAATAACCTACACTGCAGAGATGACATCCCCCCAGCTTTCTGTACTTGGAGTGTCCTATATGCAGCAGACTTCATGCTTGGATATACTGGATTGCTTAGATCCATCCAATTTAGAGGTGACAAAACCAAAGCAAGGTACTTGTCTGCTGAAATGACACAGAAGCTCATAGCTAGGGATGTTTAGAAAGCTGGAGGCTGTCTTCTGGCTCAGGCATGCATGACTTTACAAATTACCTTGCTCTGTGTTTTTAAGATTTATTTTACAACTATGAGGATTAGAGGAATTTGTTGTGATGAAAACTGGCGTTGTGTCATTACTGTGTAGCTTTTTAGTTAGATTCTTTGGCTTGCCTGGGTTCTTGCATGTTATTCCATTTCATCTGTTCCAGTTCCTGGGTAAGTTAGACCAATTGGGGGGCACTAAGGTCCACCCACTTAATTATAATAATTGCACACCTACATATTGTTTTGGTATTAAGTGTTTGTATTGTATATGGACATACAGCCAGTGGAAATTAGAATTTTTTCCTACTTATTTTTCTAATTTGAGCCCTGCCTTGCCCCTGGTGCTCATCCAGCCTTCTAGATCCTTGTTATAGGTTCACCTAAGCCACCCTTCAAGCCTCCCTTGTAAATTTCGTATCACTTGAAGTTTAAAGTTTAAGTTTAATAACCTAGTAACTGTAGCTGGGCATCCTCCTTCATGTGTGATTTACTTTCTGCTGTAGCCATTCATTCTCTAATTTACTCTGACAAATACAGGATTTGGAACTCACTGCTTTTGCAATTTTAGTCTGCTAGCAATGATAGCGGTTGTAATCTAGAAAGGACTAAAGTGGACAGCATTTACTATTGTACAATGAAAAGAGAGTTTTGAATTTGCCAGAATAAACCTGATCTAAGGATGTTTCTGTGGACTGTGAGGACTGCAAGAAGTATGTGCTGGCTTAGGACATACATATACTTTATTAGATTTCCTATGAACTTCCACATGAAAAATAAAACTAGCTTTTTAAATTTTACCTCCTGGTTTTTCAATAGCAAACCTTCCATTTAGATTTTTTTTTGAGCCACTAAAATGCTTAATGTAACATAAAGACTAGTGATGTTTTCATCAAAAGGTTGGATTTTTATATTTTGTTGACATCCTGTAGTATTGGCTACAACATATCTACTGGCCTGATTCTTAATAACAAACATATCCCTGAGAATTTAGGAAAGGATTTGGTATTAAACTTAGGTTCTGTGGTAAAATTTTGCTCTTATGGTCTAACTGTAACTTCTAAACATTTTAATATTTTTGTGGATTTAATGCTTGTGAAAAGTTCTGGCTTGGTATCTGTGAAAACTGAAGTCCATTCTTTATTCATGGATTAATTACAGCAGAACAGTTGCCAAATGAACTTCTCCACGGGACCCATGAACTTCAACACTGAACGGAAGAGGACTCATCAAATGGTGAGAACAGAGTGTGGTTATCATTACTATTAAGTTAGGGATGCTCTATTATTTTTTCCTGTTTAGCACTGATTCTGTTATTTTATAGGTATTGAAGTTAAATTTTTGTAGGGTAATTTCTGGGACCACAACCTAATTTCTCCTTCACACCCTGTATTGCAGCTGTTAATTTTTCAAGCTTTGCTTTATTCCTCGCTGTCAACTACAAAAATAATTGTTAGTGATACACTGAAATCATTAGCTAATTTCTTTATTACTTTCTTCTTTAACCTTAGTCTTGTGCATGTGCTTAACTTTGTTCACATGAGTAGTTTTATCAGTAGCACTACTTAGAAGAGTGAAGTTCAGGATAGGTGAAACTGTTTGAAAGACTAAAGCTTAAATTTTGCAGATATGTATGCCTGCAACTAAATGAAATGCTACTGCAATGAACACAGGAGTGGGGGATCTAGAAGTGCTTTTAGCTAGTATTTGTTTGCTCTTCTGCTGTACAATTTGTTTTTTTTAAGACTGATGCAAGTTGTTAATTTGCTTCTCTAGTTTCCTAATTTCTGGGAAAAAGAGAACTCTGAGCTTCACAACATTTATAAAATTTTAGTAGTGCTCATAATTCTCCTGAGAAGAACAAAACATTATTTTGTTTAGCATTTTGTGAAAAGGTGACTGAATATACAGAGGAACTAATTCTTTTTTTAACTCACTGCCTTAATCAGGTCTTTAATCTAACTCATAAGAATCATTAGATAATGGTTTTTATATGTGTTGATTTATTAAGCATATATCTTAAAAACTAGGAGTTTCTTTTACAGCTATAAATAAAGGGTGGAATATTGCTAGCAGGAGCTTGCCTGTGTAAGAATACAGTTTTTAAGTGTTGATGTTGGCTTCCTGGTTATTTAGATAGGAGACAGTTTAAAATAATGATGCACAGAATGATCCACAGTTCAGGAGATGGATCATAGTGACCAGAAATTCAGAGAATGCTGAGAAATGCCCGGTTTTTGGTATCTCAACAAATGGCTCAATTTCTGTTTTCCTTTAGTAACTGTATTGTAGAGTAAGGAGTAAAAGGGACAGAATCCTATTTTGGCATGTGATTTCCACAGTTTATCTTCTCGGAATATGGGATATTAACCCTGTCCCAGCTGTTTACCAAACTGGGTTTGGAAGCACAAATGTATTTAAATAGCCAGGAGAGATGCTGAGCCCTTTACACCAATATCTGGACTACACCCCATGTTAAGAATTACTTTAGTGCTGTTATCAACCACTAAACTTATTTAAACTTTGCCAGGGTTCTTTACCATTTCATGTTTTAAAAACAAGGTTTAGTACTTAAAGCAGAAAGAAGCAGCAGTTTTCAGGCACAGTGCATTGAGATGTAACCCAGAGGTCATTTATTTTTAATACAGATTCAACAATCTGTTTCTTTGTTCTTTCTCAGCCGTTTTTTCTTTAGTTTTCTTTTAGAGGGCTGATTCTTGAACTAACTTTGAGCACTTAACTATTTGCATTCTCTTCATCAAACAATTTGTCTTGCACTTAAGTAAAAATACTTGTATGAGTATGGGAGAGAAGAGTCTGAATCCACGTTAGTCCCTTGCATCTTGTATTTGACTTTGCCTGTCTGGTAAGCAGTGGGCTGGATCCCGACTAGCACCAAAGTGTGAGTCTGAGTGTTATTAGGTTAAGGAGCTGGGGCTCAGTTTTTAATGTGTTTTTGATACTACAGACCTAGGGAAAGATAACAATAGGATGTAAATTGATTTTCAAATTTAAGCACTTCTTTAGTTGTTCAGCTGAGCAGTGTTTAGATACTCCAAATGCTTAAAGTTAAATGGTGTTAAGGTTTTCTTAAGGCATTTTTTGAATTCATGTAGTTCTTTTACTTCAACAGAAGGAGAGGTAGGCCAGTGTCAAACAGTTCTGAAAAGCTTGTTTTCATTACCCTGCTAAGAATATATCTTTGTTTCTTTTGTTCTGTCCCCTTTTGATTGAATAATTTTCACTTCCCTGACTCTTCTTATACCTGTTGTGTCCTGCTAACCTTTCCTCTAATGTCCAGTTTTCTATTAACTTTTCCACACTGATTATTCTTCGTCTCACTTCTTTATATTGGAGTTTTAGAGAGGTCATTATACTTTTTCAATTTCTTTCCTTCCTTCATCAGTTCCTGGAATCCAGCAACAAAAAAAGCCCTCTGATTTCAAGTATGCCTTTTTGGTGAGGAATAAACAAGTTAAAAATTTAATGCTATATCAATATAAAGAATCAAGAGAGCATTGTGGATGCTATTTATAGTAAAGGAAATGGGTTTTACACATTATTAAAAACTATTCCCTAATTTGGGGTATTGGAATCCAGGCAGTAAGATCAGGATTTTAAGGTGATGCTTTAAAAATCACTATGCTTATTCTTAAAAAAAAAAAAAAACAACCAAAAACCAACACAACCAAAAGCCCCACAAAAGTCCAGGTATACTGAACAGACTGATTAGACTTGATGTGGCTGTTTTATTGAACTGTGTATCATTGAACTTTTCTTAAGCCTTAGGAAAGACAGTATGGAGTTGGAAGAGAAGCAGGGATCTCTGTGAAGAGCAGTCAGTTTTAGTCGTGGTAAGTTAAAAGACAAATATAATACTGTATTTCTGTTAAATCTTCACCTTAATGAAGCGACCCGTATTTAGGGCCCTGTTCACCTTGGTGAAATGAAGCCAGTTTTATTGGAACAGTCTCTACGTTATCTGGATTCATTTATGCTATCACCATGTGTGATTTTGTTCTGTCGTATCTGACTTTGTGGTGTAATTCCTGAATGAAAACAATAAATGACATAAAAATCATTATTTTCACAGTGATTATGTTACAGTATTTTCTTGCCTAGTTTCTGAGCAAAACAAGATATATAGGATGGTGTTATCTCCTAATAACTTTCGAATCCACTGCTTAATTTCAGCTGCATTTGATATAGAGGTAGAGGTCACAAAGTCAAGTTTCTGGAATTTGAAAGAAATTTAGCAGCTGTGAGTAGAGAAGGGACTCAAATTAGTGCCCCCGGGGTAGAAGAAATTGCAGCACAGACTCAGAAATTTTCTGTTCTGTTCAACCTGTTGCCTTGCAGGTCGGCATGCTTGGTTGGTCTGCCAGTCAACACGTGTGGCTCAGACCTAGCCACAATGTGATCTGTCTCTTGTTTTCTTAAACGTCAGAAGCTGCAATTTAGAGAAATCTGTTTAGAAGGGAATGGGAAAACAGCCAGGCTAGCTTCAACGTAAGTGTGCTGATAGGTAACTAGACTTCATTACTTCTGCTAGTCATGGAAAAAAACTTGGTTTTGC
Organism: Rhipidura dahli; assembly: GCA_013399225.1. Classification (NCBI taxonomy): domain Eukaryota; kingdom Metazoa; phylum Chordata; class Aves; order Passeriformes; family Rhipiduridae; genus Rhipidura; species Rhipidura dahli. The sequence continues at coordinate 374,357 of VXAC01002934.1, read as the reverse complement.
CAGGGCCTTCTAGTCTCCCAAACCACTTGTGAATCATTCAATGATATGGTATTTTCTATACCTGGATTAGAAACATGTTTTTCTTGTCCATGTCAGAGAAGGGAACTGTTGAGACAGCTTCAATATTTCATTTCTTTGGTTGTTTGGATGTTAGCTCTGAGCTCTTCCTTAGGCTGTCAAAATGGTAAAATTGTGTTTTCAGCTCTCTCTAGAAACTGACTGTAATTTAGACTGCAGCTATGTGTCCCTGACCCCCATCCTACAACCTACTCTCTTGGAACAGTACAGAAAATATGCATTGTATTCCAATCAACTTCCTTTGTGAAGAAAGATGTGGAGCTAGAAACAGGGACAGAAAACAATATTAGGATGAGGCTGCATCATTACCACACCGCATTGCAGCTTGGGAAATGCTAAATCTGTAGCTGTGTGATTTTGTCACCAAAATTGTACTGAAGGATTTTGTCTGTCCATTCATCTCAGTCAGTGAGAAATGGGCAGGTTACACTTGCCAGAGGTTCTGCATCACTCACAGGCTACAGGCTCAGGTAGGCACACTATCTTGGCATATGTCTGATATTTTTAAATTTTCTGTGTAATGTTAGACAGGGGTCAAGACACAGCACTCTTTAAACAGAATTTAGTGCTGGAGCATATTCTTCAGAAACAGTTTTTCAGAATAACAGAAGCCTAAGAGTCATGCATGTGAAATGTAAAGTTTGAAAGAAGTAACATGAGAAGAAACACTTCCAGTTCAGTATCATAAGGTAGCTGTCTTGAAATGTCAACTCTTTTGTTTATCCTCTTGCCCAGTTGAAAATCATCAATCTGGCAGCAAGGAACAAAAACTTATGATACTTTTCCCATTTTCTGTTAATTTTCATGGGTTTTTTTTCAAAATCAAAGCCAAGAAGAGAACAATTAGTCATCACCAAAACCCCCCCCCAAACAAGCTGCATTCCATTTTATGAAACTTTTGGCTTGTCTATTAGATTTTCAAATCCTTTCATTTGGTCCCAGCTTGCTTGTTTGTTTGTTTGTTAAGTATTGTTGTTTCTGCAGAGCTATCTGTATCAAAGGAATGAAGAAAAATTTTTTTGCATGTTTCTAGGATCTATTGTTTCTTAAAACCTTTATCACCTGTCGTCTTACCTGGTGTCATCTGTTAAATATTGCTTAATGGAACCTACGGCTAATCTGCTTTTAAATGGTTATAATATATAAAAATACTGTAACTTGTAAGATTTTCCTTTTAAAGATCAACATAGGTGTGTTTTTAAGAAGAAGAATAAGGTCAAATAATGGATGTTTTGTGTGAACAGCAAAGTGGTGGTGTATTCTTGTTTAACATTATATTGTGTGCTTCCTGTGTTTTAAATGGTTTTCACAAAGTCCTTAAACTTAGCAAAGAATTTTCATAAGAACTTTTTGTTTTAAAATCTGCCACTTTTTAGTATAAAAATGGCTAATTCTAAACTGCTTTTTAATCTGTGTATTTGAAGACTTTGGTCTTGGATGCTACTATATGTGGTCAGATACTTTCACAGTCTTGAAGACATCAATAAATTCACAGGCCTATGCTATGTCCCTACAATGGGTGTTGTGGGACGGATTTTAAGGAGTTTGAAGCACTAAAAAGTGACATGCACAACAGACCAAAGAAACTAGGATTATTAATCTTTAGAAAATGACAATTAAAAAATTAAATTTCAAGTAATATCAGTAAAAGCTTCCATAATGTGCTGTCACTACATGTAAAATTCATAAGCGATTTTAAGCCAACATTCTTTAGAGAAGGAGCTAAAAATTCCTATAAATAATATGCAACTTAAAGATGTATGGAACTCCTTTATTATGTGCTAAATGCTGTAATAAAACAGGCTATCAGTAGGTTTTGCTGCATGTTACTAATTTTATTTTTTTTTAATCTTGATATTTTTGCAGGTGTGTGGAGGAACAGGTCCTGTTCTCGCTGTTGTTACTCCCACATAGGCAGACTCTGTAATTGATTATGTGTGGGTAGGGCCCTATTGAAATGCAGGAGATACTGCAGTAGTGCGGGGTTCTTTTTGTGAAAGTTCAGTTGCAAGATCAGGACCCTACTGTGACTCCTTACTGTGCATTCTGTCACTGTCTCATTGATTGTACTGGAACCTGCCTATTGGGATAATGTAAGTCCTGCTTTTCCCCCCCATGCACTGTCAACGTGAATTAATCATAAAGCATTTCTAATTAGAAAATTAGTATAATTTACATGCATTCTTTTAATTATTTTTTTTTGGCAGTACCAAATACTGTATTCCTCAAAACTTCTTAATGGCACTGAGGCTTTGTGGATAGTTGGTCACATGATGAGAAAATTCATCTGTAAGTACATCAAAATGATTGACTTTTTCAATAGTTAGTCTTTACTGATGTGGGCAAACTGATAGTGATAAAAATGTGAATCAGGATGTTTGACTTATGTCAAATTGCTTCAGTTCTTTTTAGAAAATATATACAGCATACCCATTAAGGATTTTATTATTCTTCGATAATTCACCATGGGACACTGAGGTTCTTCTGTACCACAATTAGGTAGGGAGTTCTAAGTTGTTTGTTTTCTTTATTTTCAGAATAGTGTGTCTCTGACTTGCTCTCTGTTTTGACCGATAAACTTTTTGAAATTTATAGATCTATAAAAATCTTTATACCACTAATATTTGTGCAGATATTGCAAACTGATTTACTGACGTAATTGTCTTGCTGGGTTGAATATTGAAATGTTAATAAATATACACTTATATTTCTGTCAGTGTACCGTGGCTACATTAAACTGAGCTGAGTTTGATCATACATGCTGATTAGCTATTGTCTTAGGCAGGAACTACATATTACCCATATCATATGTTGGTGGATTCACCCCAAAATAACTATAAATATCTATGCTTGGGTTAAGGAGGAAGTTCTTTTCCTGTAGCTATGGGTACAGTCATTGCTTTGACTCCTATTTTTATATACAAATGAGCAAAAACTACATGTAGGTGTTTTCCCTGTATAACAAAAGGGGTATTGTAAACTCTGTGCCCTTTTTATGATGTTGTATTTCCTTTCTGGTATTTAAATTCAAGGACGTTTTCAACTGTGTCTTGTATCAAAAAAATGGAAGAACTGGAAATGTTACTGAGTTTGTGGGTAATTATCAAGGGGCTGTAAAGGTCTAGAAGAATTGTGTATAAGGACAGTTAGAGATTCTTTCTCATGAATCAAGGAGACAGATAATAATTGATGAATAAAGGTTAAGGAGCACAGGATTGTTTTTATTGCTTGGCACAAGAATGGTGAAATAAAAGTAATTTGAAGAAAGAGCAAAACCAAAAAAGATACCAGACTCAGATCAGAAGCAGACTAGAGAGTCCAGTTAAAAAAACTCCAAAACAAACAAAACCCCCAAAACCAAAACCCTTAATATGGGTTTGAAAAATATACCTGAAAGGAGAACTAAATGGATAGCAACTGGTATTTTTCATTGCACCGAATGTATATAGATTTAAGTTTAAAATTTTCAGTAATAGCTTTTCTCAAAGTTTTTGGTTTTCTTCTGTTGGAGAGGAGTATAAGAACTTTGAAGTGTTGAAGAAGACTCAGTGACTACTTGTGAATTACATTATGAACTGGGTATTCAAGATGACAGTTACAACTAAGAACAGAAGACAATGGGTTGGTAAAGAAAATTAGTACCAAGCAGAAGCCATAATTTCTTGTTCAAACATAAAACTTAATGATTTTGAAATGCATCACCTTCAACAGCACTCAAACCACAATTTTATTATGTTCAGTATGGGATGGGTATTTTCAGAGTTCTAGTTAGAAAAACCTGAACAGTGATTCTTTTGAGATTTTGCAATATAAAATGAAATTGAGACTTTTCAATATGAAATGAAATAATGATTTCAGAACACTGGATGTTTCATTTTGCATTAAAAAAATCTTGGTCAATGTATTTTCTTCTTAAAATGTTTAGACCTATATGTTTGCTGTTAATCCTATCAGCTGTATATATTTTTACTTGCGGTAAGTTGGGTAAAAGAAAGAAAAGCATAGGGAGGTTAGGTGATTGCAAAAAAACCTCCTAAACACAGGCTTCTAGCTGCACCTCTAGATCAGAAATGCCCCAGAATGATCTAGTTTCAGAAGAGAAAAGGAAGGCAAGTGACATGCCAGTGAGTGGGTATGTGGAATCCTCTGCAAATTTCATCTGTATCTGATTTTTTCTCTGGTCACCACTGAGAGGCAGATCACCTGGGTGTGACTGCTTCCTCTTCCCGTGGTGGCAACTTTCCAGTACTTTGAGGCAGATAATGTTGGGGCATAGCTCTGCTCTGTTCTGCATTTGTAGCAGTGCTGCTACAAATACTTGGAAGAGAAGGAGCTCTGAACTGTCTCCTGCTGTAACCAGCTCTCTTAACTGCTGCTTACCCCTGTTGTTGAGTACCTGATCTGATTGTTTCTTTGGTTTAACTCATGCTGTGATGCTATAAATGACTGAAACCAGGAAAAAAGCAAGAAAACAGATATCAAGAGAAAGAGATGATGTTTTGAAATGTAGGGTGTGGGCATTTGCTGCACAGCTACACGTTGTCTGGGCTTGAGAATACCTCAAGAGCTGAAATGCCAAACTACAGCAACAGAGTAAGTTTCCTTCTGCGCACTGAGAAGGAAGAGCAAAGGAATGTGCCTGAACATTCAGCATGTTAGTTGTTGTAAGTCTCTGAGATCTTTTCCTCTACTGCTCTTTGTATTCTGCTTGTATCCTGACTGTCCTGAATGTAGCATGTCTTTATTTGTGTCCAATGAGGCACTCCTCACATTGTAACATCATGAACATTGTTTTTCTTCAACCCTTGAAAGTCAAAACATGGTAGCATAGATAGATGTAACAAGCTAGTAATAAATGTGACACGAAATAATTTTCTCATTTCACAGTATTAATAGGAAAAACAATGTTTTACGCATTTCTCATACCTCTTCTTTTCCAATCCTAAGCAGTTTTAATGCATGAAAATTTTCTTCAGCAATGCCCTCAGTTCTTTATTTCCAGTTAAAACTACTGGGTTTTGTTAGTAGGTTTTTTTGTATTTAGGTTGATGCTCTCACAAAACCTCTCTGAATCCTTTATGAATGATACCATCATGCTGTCATTTGTTTTGTCATCAAATCTAGTGTAAACCTGCATTTTGGGAATCTTTGTCCAACCCTTAAAGGATGATCATTCTTCTCTGTCAGCAGGTTTTTATGGATCAAGTCTTTATTAGAAAATCTTTTAGTTTGCCTTGACAAAATCCAGCCTTGCCTTGCTTATTAGCTAGTCAAAGTGCTGCTCTACTGTAAATACCATTTTCCAAACCTACTCCTTTGGTATTTTCAATTTCCTGCTTCATTTTAAAGCAAAAAAGATAAGCTATCTGTCTTTATTTTCAAGGCTCATCAAGACAACTTGTACCTGATACCTCTCCTTCAGTATCAAGAGAGTGACTCTGGTTTTGATCAACATTTGATGCCAACTTCCATCATTCAGTCATTAAATTTTCAGACCACACTGAATATTTTCTCCTCATCTGCCTCTCATGGATTGGTTGACTTCTTCATTAACAGAATTGTTCACTATCTTCCCTTTAATTTTCTCTTGAAAGTTTTATGTACTGTGAAGCTTTAAGCAATCCAACTGGACAACAGTTAGATTGCAGGCATATTAATGCCAGTGCATATCACAGTTAGTAGTGTCATTGCATTTGGACTCTGCCATAATCCCTCTGTTGTCTCTTTATGTAGAATTTAAGCTTATCTATATTTTGTTGTGTGTTTATTCATGGTCCAGTGTAATACAAAGAGGCCTTCCAAGATTTATGGTAGCACAGATAAATAATAATGAATATACACTGGATGCTGCAGTGACGTGCCTAATATGCCACGTCATATTTAATGCAGAAAGAAGGTGCTCCAACCAGAGGGAAAAAAAGTGAGTTGCAGCCAACAGAAGAAATGCTAGCCCCAGAGGCCTTCTCAGCTGCCAAACTCAAGTCCATAGCTACTGGCATTGGGTCCTGAAAGCATCCCTCTCTTCTCTTCTGCACAGAAGTAAGAACAGATTCTCCCTTCTCGTGTAAGGAAGTAAATGCAAATATCACAAAGTTCTGCAATGTATGCAGAAGGACTTTTGATACTTCCGTAACATCATTTATGTATTCCGTTCCTGACACAGCATCTCTTGGTACAGAAATCTTGAATAACGACAACTGTGCCATTCATTAAACCTTTTTTCAAATGCCATTTGATCTCTGTTGGGAAGGAACCTACACTAGTTTTATTTGGTATCTTGGCACTTTGCTATCTTATAGTGCTCTGCTGCCATTGTGCCTTGAAAGTAGTGAGTCTTCAGAAAAGTGGTAAGGATGAATTCAATCAGGAATTCCCCAGGTATGTCACCCTCTTTCTGTAAGTGGGTCTGCATGTAACCCTTTACTTTCTTTTAAAGAGACACTGAAATGCCAGTGTGTAGATCATAAAGAAAGGATGGAATGTTGAGTGCCTGGCTGATTACAGTTGGTAGATTTGACTGTGCAGACAAATGGCGCAGTATGTACCAAAGAAAATATAATCCAATGGTTTAAATTTATCAGAATAAACCACAAAATGTAGTTCTATATGGTTCTGTGGCTGAATAGGGTAACTTTAGTAAGAGTACTGGGCTAGTTGGTGGGATGGAGGCAGTTGCTGTGAAAGCCATTTCAGAAAGAAATTGAACTCATTGCACTGGCAAGGTTTAGGACAGGGAGATTAGGGACATCCCCAAATAGCAGTTGATTTTTATAGGGATTAGCTCAGATATGATATATCAAGAAAAGATTTTTTAACAAATTGATTGAATAAACATTAATAAATTACCCAATAACATGCTGTTCATTTAATAGTCCTAGAAAAATTCAAAAATTATATAGGTGAATGAACCATTAACTGTGTTGTGTAATCTGATTCTTAATTAGTTTTGATAACAGAGGAATGGAAAGTAACAAATGTGACCCTACTTTTGAAGAGGGTTTTAGGGGTGGTTGTGGACTAAAGGACTAAAAAGTTGGGCTACCATGACAGACAAACTGCCAATGATTGTGATAAAGCATACAACTAATAAGAACATGGATAGGTGTAATAGCAACCATCATGGCTTTTGTACAAGTTGTTTTGTTTTAGAGCTTTGCTAGTTATTTGAAGGAGACATTTCCAGATGCACAGGAAAAAGTGACCCAGAAGTTTTTTAAAAGTTCTGTAACTGAAGTCTGTTAACAAAATGGAGTAACTTAAAATTCTTTGTGGATTAGTAAATGGCTTTAGAAGATAAGGAACAGTGTAGTGACTAATGGGCGGTTTTAACACTGCCTCCTCACAGAGGTTTGTACTGGCACCTTTGCTGGTCCACCTGTTCTTAAACAACCTGAAAAAGTGTGGTTGTAAAGACTGGAGGTGATAAAAGGAAAATATTCACAGTTGGAGTCAGACCTAATGCTGACCCTGAAGAGCTACAGAAGGATTTCACAGCAGGACCTGTGGTGATCCAGGAGCCATGGCTGTCACAGTGGCCAGATATTGCTGACCCCACTGTTCAGCCATATCCATCATCAGAGAGAGGCAGTGGCTGTTGGATGACACCAGCCATCAGCCCATAAACGATGAGCTCAGCAGGCTCTGATCAGTCCTGCCACTCAGGAAGGCAGGGACTTGTAGCTGTTCTTTTTAACAGCAGGGGCTGCAAAATGAAGAGAAGATTCTTTCTCCCTGCTTCTTAGAGTTTCATAACCCCAACGAGCTTAAAGTACATGTTTTGAACTTGGAGCTCCTGCCTGCTACAGGATTGGAATGTCACTGTTAAAGTGATAGGTAATATCTTGTTGCTGTGAGAAGCCAGGGCTCTCAAGCCACCTTACCAGTGTTTGCATGGATTTTTAACAGCTTCTGCTAATTTCTTAAAATAGTTTTGGATCTGTAAATAAGAGTTTGTCATCCTCATTGATTGATGATAAATTTTTAAATATGAATCAAATTTTTAAATATGAATCAATCCCATTTTCTTAAATCTGTAGATTTTTTTTATTGTTCCTTTTTCTGGCAGTAGCAATATTATGGATGGGCAGATCAGGTTTACTTCTATTGTTCATAAACCTGTGGGCAATGGAAAATGCCAGTTTGCTGCTCTTTTAGCTTCAGAAGCTAAAAGCAGTCACAGGCCCTAAAATTAATCCTGGGGGAAATCAGATAATAAAGCAGCAATGTTTCACACAGCAACCAGAAGGTGTGGAGGGAGGGAGGGATGGAGTAGAAGATAGCATTGTACCTTTGCAACAGCTGGAATGGTTTCTAAGCTGTTGTCTGCAAACCCCTAGTGGACTCCAAGGCTATGGTGAATTGATCACCTGTTTGGCTAAACCATAAGAGTGCTTTAAATAGTGTTTCCAATTAAAAGTGTGATCAGATGGGTGTGTGATGGCTTTTGAAAATTGCTGACGGCTGATAATGATCTGTTGCTCAAAAAAAGTGGGAACCGATGTTCTGGAATGCATGAAAAAGTAGAGAGCACTCCCTACCTTCTGAGTTCTAGGTAAGTTGCATGCCTCTCCACAAGAAACAATAGCAAGAGGTACTCAGAAGGGAACCAGGAATAGCAGTCTGGCAGCATTAATCCTTCTGTCCCTATCACACCTTGTCCAGGAACAGAAATGTGGGGTTCTTAATTGTTGTGCTGTTCTTGAGTATCCCTAATATTCTTCTTTAGTCCTACTCTTCATATATATTCCTGACTAGTAGATTTAGTTTTCTGAGAAGTAAGTATAATTCTTCAAATCTTGGGTCCTCATTTGACAAAGATTAAACTTATCAACTCCTCTAGATTACAGTATATATCCTTCTTTGAATTGAAGCCTGATTTCTCATTGCCAGTAAAACAGATTTTAAAATTTTCTATTCTATCATTATTAACGGGCATAAACTTTCCTTACAATTATGAACATGTCTTATTACCCGTTTATTACTTTTTCAAAAATCCCAGTTGTATTTCATCAACTTCTTTAATTTATTTCCCTGAATGAAAATTTTACATTGTAAAAAGCTTCTTTGTCCTCATATCATGTCTCTTCATACTTTTTCTTACCACTGAAAATTTTCTAGCATCATAAAATATTTATATTATCAGTCCTTTTAGTTGCCCTTGACATAGTTTACTTCCTGTTGTCCTGAGTACCATACAAGCACATCCATAAGTAATTTGTAGAGATATTAACTTTTCCAGCCTGCTGTGCACATTTGTATTAGGAATTGCAGTGGTGCCCAATTTGAGGTACGCCAAATTATAAGCCATATTCAAGTGGTATAAATATGTTTATCTTAAAGAAATATCTTAAAGAAATAATTTGTCTAATCTAAAATCATTATAGTGTATTTTATGGAATTGAAACAAAATACTAGAAAAAAGTACTGACAATAGTTGTTTAAAAGGATAAAGCAAGTTGGCAGGTGCAATGTTTATTACTCATGTCTTTTGATACATATGTGGAAAATGAGGGTTGTGCTTGTTTTTGTGTTATCTTGCTAATTACATGATTCTGATCATGTCTTTGCTCAGGCTTGAGCTACAAGCTGAATATGAGATTGAGGGGAATCTTTGCCTTATATCAGAAAGCAACTTGTAAGGAAGGAGAGAGTGACTTCTGCTATAGTGTGGAAAAAGGTGATTTCCTAACTTTACATGTGAGTGACAGGAGAGAGGGATTTATGAGTCTAGGCAAAGCAAATGAGTGCAGAAGCACTGATGGAGTGTATTGTTGGGTCTGAGGGTAAGTGTATGTTAATGAAGAATTTGGAATAGGTATCAGAGAAGGGGTTTCAATAAGAGTTGGAAAGATCACGGTTGGATAAATACACTGGGGTTGGTTGAAAGTCACTTTGCTAGAGAACATGGCTACAGCTCTCTATCTGACTCTAGCTCACTCCACACTTGTCCTAGCTACACCCTTACCTGTCTTCTGGAACCTCAGCTTCTTCTCCAGTTTCTGTACATGACCCTTTTAAGTGGAAACCCTGCTTTCCTGCTTACTCCGGAAACAATTACACGCAAAGGTACAAATGGTCCTGAAAATCTTTCACACCTAAAGCTTGTCTTCTGTCCCACTATACTTTCTTCAGCCTCCTGTCTGTGGAGTCCTGCACTGCAGATGCAGACAGACAAATGAATCACAGAGTAGAATCATTCAGATTGGAAAAGCCCCTTAAGATCATCAAGTTAACTGTAAACGTAACAGTAAAAGCCCACCACTGAACTGTGTCCCTAAGTGCTGTATCTACATGTCTTTTAAATGTCCCGGACAGCCTGTTCTAGTGCTTAACAACCCTAAGAAATATTTCCTGATACCAATCTAAACGTCCTCTGAAACAATTTGAGGCCATTTCCTCTTGTCCTGTCACTGGTTACCTCGGAGAAGAGACAGACCCCCGCCTGGCCACACTGTTTTCAGGCAGTTGTAGAGAGAGACAAGTTCCCTGCTGAGCTTCTTTTTCTCCAGGCTGAACCACCTCAGCTGCTCCTCACAGGACTTGTGCTCCAGACCCTTCCCCAGCTCCATTGCCCTTCTCTGGTGTTGCAGCACTTCAGTGTCCTTGTAGCCAGGAGCCCCAGACTGAACACTGTATTGGCAGCGTGGCCTCACCAGTGAACACAAAAGGGTTCAAATGAGATGCTCTGGGAAGCTGGGTGCACAATACTAGAGCTTCTCCTTTACAACATACTGCTTGCATGTTCTCCAAGTGGGACATCTCCCATCATTTGAAATCTGCTGAGTGTAGATGAATTAATTTATTCCTTTTCCCCCTTCCTGTAGCGCTCATAAAAATTTGATAGAGTTTTTCCACATGATGAGTTATGACTTTTAGATAATGCTTGTCTTAGTAAACAGCAGGAAAAAAAGTCTTGGATTTCTGAAGCTTGGTCCCTTTGATTTGCATTTTTCTGTGATCTATGATCTTCCTACAAATAAATTAATTCAGTGGATTATTACACCTACTGGTGATAAATTGAAGCTTATGGAAAGTGGGATTGCTTTTCTTAATTACTATTTTGCACATCCCTGAAAAGTTGTTCATGAATACTGAAGAGTCTGCAGAAAGACTGAAAGCAATGTCATAGGACATCCCATTAAATGAAAGAGTTTTTTAAAAATGCTGTGGGATTTTCTTGGCACATATCTTTTCTTATGTTTCAAGCTTTTATTTAACAGTTTCCCTTCTTAATATTGATTATGGTTGAGTACTTACGTCTATGACTAAACTTAGCTAACGAGATACATGACTTCTGCTCAAATTTGGAACTCAGTAATTAATAATCCTGTCAGAACATGACTATACAAGTGGATTATATACCAGGATCACCAAAACAATAGTAAAAAAGCATAATTTTGGTGGGTGGGGGGTTGATTGGTTTGGGTTTTTTTCTAAGAGGGTAAGTTATTTTAATAGAAAACGGTTTTTGTGCTTCTCTTTTGGTTGGATTCCTATACTGGATATAGAGATCGTTCTTTTAGTTAGTCAATACTGGTCCCTAAAAATTGGCTTTACTTTTGTTGGTTGTCATGTGTCATTTTATCTTTAAAGACTGCAGAAGTTCATGATTCCTGAGAAGTAACACCTTGAAGTTCTGGCACTATCTTCTACAAAGTAACTTACACTGCGCTGGCTTCCTGTAACTGTGTCAATGAAACATCAAATGTTGATACTATGTGTGAAACATTTGATATTATGGCTCTTAAGCTACTTGAAAAAAATATTGTAAAGATAGATTTTGTGTTTACAAGACCTGGCATTTAAAAATGTATGTCATGGATGCAGGTAATAAGTGTTGTTTATGAATTGTTACAGGATAGAAAATACTTATATTTGTGTACAATATGCTAGTCTTAGCACTAGCTATTTTTATCTCCTAAATATCTTATAATAAGGTGGTTATAAATATTTAAAGACATGAATCATTTCATTTATTGAAGTATTGTGTGCATCATTTAGAATGGCTACTGAAGGAGAGAAGTGGACATGCCTTTCTCATAACAGCTAAATATGAAAATAAGGTATCAGAGATAATGATATAGTTCAAATCAGTAAAAATCATTGTTTTGCTGTATGAGCATAGCTCTTTATCGAATGGGGATCTCATTTTAAGGTTACAGTCATCTAAACAGATTCATTGCTGAACTTTATTCTAGTGTTTTTATACCTTTGCTGGAAATAAGAAAACACAAACACTTAAAATTTAAGTTATTGATCTTCAGCCATGCTAAAAGCTTTCAGAACTTGGTATTTAACCCCGGGATTGGATCCATAGCCCTTTTAAACTCTGGAATTTCAGAAACTGTTCAGGTGAGTAGGAAAAAGCAAATGAAGAAACTGAAATGGGCAGAAGGAAATGATTGTCCTTTACAGAAGGAAAGATTAAAAAAAAAAAACTTAATGAGCATAGGATAAATAATAGGATGAAAGAGAGGAGTCAGGTGAGTATTTACAGTAATATATTTTATACAGTGCTCAGTATGTTATGCTTTGTGCTTGCATGGAAAACAGAGTGAGACTTCAGCTTTTTAACAGCTGTTCTGAGCTGTACTTTACTCACTGTGCATTTTTATTTTAGCACAGTCACTTCTAAGGAAGGCTTTAAATTGATTTTCAGGGCCAACCTGAATCACAAAATTCATGCTGAAATGATGACTGCCCCAATGTTTGTCTTCCCAAGTTAGCTCTTAAAAACTCCACTATTAGCCATGAAAAAAGTCAAAACCATTTTCAAAATATATATTTCTGTTAATTCTAGTCATTAGCATTTGGGAAAAGGCACAAGCAGGCATAAAATAACAGTTAAGAGTGTCAGAATTTCTGGGTAAAACCTAATTGTAATAGTACTGAAATTGAAAATAGAAACTGCTAATTAACTGTTACTCAGCAGGACTAGGCAAAGTCAATCAATTCATAACCAAATGTAGCTGTAGAACAATGGATTACTTACATTGCCATTCATTACAGGTTAGGCATCAGTGTGGATTTCATCCATAAGCTGTAATAAAAGAAAATAAATTAGGAAATTGCAAAAAAAAGAGTTTCATTCAGTAATTTGTTCATGGATGTGCTTAGTTTCTGCATGATTCCCGTAAGAATATGTAGTGTTATAGCAAGAGTGTATGTTTAGGGAAATCCCATACTTTTTAAACTGAGCAATTAACAAATATTCCTAGTGACTATAACTGATCTTCATGAATTACCATGCAAAAAACCCATTTAACTACAGAGATAAGGATCTCCCATTTTCTTACATTCACTCAGTGGTACACATAAAACATTTTAACTGTTCACCTGAGCAACACTTTTCTGTAACTAAGCCCTGAGCCGATGTATGACAGAGTAACATCCCCTCTAAAACTGCCCCGTTGCTGAAGAAGACAGAGAGTGAAAATGGATGGAGCGGGGAGAGGTCTTATGGTGCCAGTTCACAATTAATTTTGGAATAGTAACATCTACTTTTTGGAATGTAGTGTATTAATTTCTGCTGATAGAGATAGGTCAGCATAAGAACTATGCTATAAATTGCTGTGTGATAGGGTTCCCATTCCTTTGCCATGTCTGTATCACCGGGCAGCAGTTTTTAAGGGCACCTAGTAAAGATATAAATACTGATAAATTAACATAGCTGTACTCTTCCTGTTCGTTCTAAAAGGAAAAGGAAATTAAATGCAGATAAAACTTTTAGAAGTTCTAAATAAGAGACTTCTTGGTCTGTTTTATAGTTAGCCCTTGCTGTTATGTTGTTTTGCAGTGATGTTACACTATTTCATGTTGCATGATTCTAGAATGGTTTAGATCATGTAAATTGTTCAGTGCAAAATCCCATTTCAAGTATATTTAGATTTTAAAGATCTCTTTTTAATTGCATTGTAACTGACAACTCTGTTGTCCTCATGTAGTAGGCAGTATCAAGATGACTGTACTCTGAAATAATCATTAGTGGAAGACCACTGCATGCATGGGTCTCCAAGTGGGTATGAAGTGTGCAGCCCCAGGACTATGTCTCTCAGATTTTCCGTATTAACAGGGAAGTGCCAACGATGAACTGTCCCTTTGGTGTATTCCAGCCCTCAGATCACTGCCCAGGAGGAAGGCTCACTTTCCCATCCCCTTCTGTGATTATTTATGCTTTGGTACTGCTGTTCTGTAAGCACACTCTTGGTTTTGCATCTGGGCTGGCAAGCTGGTGAGGTGGTATGAAGAGGTTTTTTTCCACAGAACAGTTCCACACTGAAGTTTCCTGCACAGAGACTGGGGTTGTATACCAGCTTTAAAACCAGCCCTTCACCCGTAACACTTTTATTTAATTATAGTTCGTTTAAAATAACAATTAAAATATATATCCATGACCATGACATTGGATCTCAGCATTTTTTCACAGCAGCACTTACTGTGTTTAGTAACAAATTACTGAAATATCAGCCATTTAATGTATCAGTTAAATGTGATATTTAATGAATTATGTTTTAATGTTTGGAATAGAGAATCCCAGTGATGTTAAGCTTAAATTTTTATTTACAGCAGATAAACTTAAAACCCAATAGTACATAGTTAGAACTAACAGAAAAGCAGACTCCTTTTATTTGGGTCAGGCTTTGTTTTCATGCTCAGTGTAGTGCACACAAGTACTGCTCAGTAGTAAAAAATACTACACAGAACAAACCTATTACATGTTCTGTGCAGATTAAAGTCCTCAGTAAATTTTCTTTGTTCAGATAAAAGGAAGTTGAAAATATGCTGTATCTCTTATTATTTTAGTCCAGACGTTATTTTCCATAAATATTCAGCTTGAAGATAAAATGTTAGGTTCATAAATACTGAGTGAACTTCACAAAATTAATTACATTTCAAATACGTGATATGGAGTCTAAAATTCAGACCTTAGGGTGGATTGAATCGCCCTCTGGAGGTGCCCATTTTGTTTTGCTGACTTCTCAGGAATCCTGCTCTAAATTGGCTAGTTCAGACTAAAAGTTAAGTGACTGGCTTTAATTGAGAAAAATTTCACATTAATTGAGAAATAACTGAGCATTTCATACCATAGTAGATCTTTTATTTAGCCCTCTCTAAGAATGGCTGCCTTATTCCTCACCTTTTCTGTCAGTGTTCTTGTACTGTTTCTAATATGAATAAACACAACTGTTGCTGTTGCCATTTCCTGTGTATTGTTTTTTCCTGCCCTTTTCAATCTTGTTATCTTATCTTTCCCTGTTTCTTTTTCTTTTTTTTCTGACTCTTTATAGCTGCCATCCTTTCTGAAGCTTTTCACTCGCTACCTGTCTGACAATCCTACTTTCCATGCTGAAAGTATTGTCCTAACTTCTGATGTGGAAGATTGCTGACCCTTCCTTTGATGCTGATACCAGTATTTTCTTGACTGATAGTACTGTAGTGAAGACATAGAAAAAGAAGAATATGGCACTCATGATTTTTTTTTATGGTTTGAATAGACAAAAAATACTGTTCTTCTGCCTTCATATAAAATGTGTTGGTTTCCCAATGTAATTGTAACTTAAAGATGTTTGTAGAAATGTTAAATCAAATGTGAAGAGTATAAAATCAATATTAAAGACATAAAACTTTAATAAAATACAGCATTAGTCTTTATTTTAACAACTGAGTCCTACATGGCTCACTTGCAAAAAGTGGGGTAGACTTACAAAGTGGTGTACTGGTAAAGTTCTACTTATTAAAAGGTGAAATTTCTTTTGCTGTACAGTAATTATTAAAAGGTCAAATAATTTTTTTTTCCCTCTGGTAATATTTTCTTGATTTATAGCTGTTAAAAATCTCTCCTTCTCTTGAATTCTCTGTCTGCTCCCTTTTTTTTTTTTTTTTGTTCCTTTTGTTAACTTAAGTTTCTGGTCTCTCCTAACTCTTTTGGTCCAATACTGATCCCTTTTTTTCTCATATGTTTGCATCCATTTGCCTAGAATATTGTCTTGGGCACGATCATATCTACTCAAGAATATATTTACTTCTAAATGCTGGATGCTGGATGGATCTGCTATTTTAGGACTTCCTGTAAAGCAGAGAAGAAACTTAACAATTCATGACAGCATTTTAGGTTTTTTTTATGATGCATGTGCCTTCAGAGGATCAAAGTACCTTTCTTCCTACATCAATGGGATAGTAACTAAAGACAGAGATAAACATTCCTGTAATAATAAAGACTTATGGTACATGTTCAATATAGGAATGCTAACTTGAAGCATCTGAATGAAACCATGCTGTTTTCATAAATGGTATGGCTAAAGTTTTCAGTTTTGTTTGCATGTAAAGAAAAATGCTATTGGAAAGAATGCTTTGTATTGATAGCAATATAAGGAGAGAGAATTTTTTAAAAAAAGACAGCTAAAAGATAAACATGCATAAAATCAGAAGAATTCTTGAAAATCATGCTCTGCTATAGCAGAAACACTGAAAAATAGTTAATGTTTTTTATGGGGTAGATATTTTGTTAGATATACTAAATGTTCTTTAGATAATCTAAATTATATGGTTTGCAGTAAAAGGAATGCCATGATAAAACATAAACTGTGATGTTCAGAACTTTTGCTTTATATTTATAAAATATCATTCTTCTGATACCAGTGGTAATTTGCAATAATGATGGCACTAATAAGAGCAATGTACTAGAAAATGATTGGACATGTGAGTGAGAATGTCATTTATGGTGCCTAAAAGTTTCTAACTAGTGTAGTTACCTGCAGGACTGTGCATAATTTTGAGGCTTTAACAAAGCACCTTTACCAGATGTGTCTACTGAGCATGAGGATGACAATACAGAAAATGGTTGGAAAGCAGAGGAAATTCAGAATCTCTAAAATGGTCACACCAATGAGAAGTTTGTGTTGAACAGTAGAAGCAGTGAGTTGTTTGCTAAAATGAAGTTGCATTGGCTGCAACTAAGTTTTTATAGAGAAACTATATGAAAATGATCCATAGAAAACAAAAGAATATTAAAAATGATGTAAAACCTGATGGGGCTTTCTGCAGTGTATCTGCAAATGATGCACATTGACAACATACAGTTAAGTCACTACTGGTTGCTGAAGATTTGTCCTTTCTATTAACAATATAATACAATACATATCCTGAAATAATCTGTGACTTGATACTCATATTCATTTTACAGCAGAGTTGTTATGGAATAAGGCCTTGCACATAATGAGAAATAATAAAATTCTAACAATGGCTTATTATTGTTAGAAGGAAGTACATCAAACTGACTTAGCACAGTTTTAGAAAACTAGTTTTGAGAGTACTGTATTGGTATAGCTTAAGTTACAAAACTGTTTCTTTTTTGCTAATACTACTAATCTAAAATTTGGACTTGTAGTTTGACAACAAAATTATTTTGCCACTCAACTTTGTGTATTTTTGATTTGCAATTTTTGAGTGATAAAATCTCAGTTTAAAAAATCAGTTTAAATGTCTTTATTTTTACATATATTAGGAACAGCAAGGAAAGCATAGCTGGAAATGCTAACAAAATGGGAAAGATACTTCAGCAAATAAATAAGTGTAACCATAGGGAAACATTTGCCAGAGGAGAAGAAAGCTGAGTTGCTACACTGAGATGTGAAAACATATGTAATCTATAAAGTCCTGCAGGAAATAATAATGAAAAAATAGGTCTTTCTCTTCAAAAATACAGCTTAGGTACAGGTGGTCTTGAGAGGTGCAATACTACAACAAATTCCAAGAATTGTTCTTTGATTGCCTTACAAACAAGACTGGCTAAGACATAAATAGAATATACCTATCTGCTGCTACGTAGGGAATGTAAGGTGAGGGAAACATAATTTATAAAACAACCACCCTACTTGCAGATTCTCCAGATCATATGGCTGGCAGACACAGAAATAATTTCCCAAGTGAAAGTGGAAGACGCAAGATCCATGAAGATTGTGTTGAAGGTTTGATTTGTTTGACTTTCTCTTGGTTTATGAGGGTCTCTGTGATTATCATATATATAAATACAGACATATTCATGTTACACAAACATATATATGCTATATATATGGAAACTTTTGGAAAGCTGTGAAAGAGGAATTTGAGTTACATGCAAGAAGTGCTTCAAAATAGGTTACAGGATTTTTGTATAGTACTTAAAATAACTGGAAGAAGTAATGAGAGTTAATTCAGTACTGGATCTGATAGTGATCAGGAAAAAAGGAGATACTAGATCTAAAATGAAGAACTTATGACTGTACAGTACTTCTGGTTTAATAAAAAGACCAGAAGTGTAAGCATACTGTGAAAATCATTGACAGAAAGATAATGAGTTTGAAGAGTAATAGCAAAAAGCTGGTTCAGAGTAACATTGCAATAAAATAAGAGAGATTCCACTGTAAAATAATATTCAGTGAAGTATGAAGTTGGAGAAAGAGAAACGGAACTGGAAAGGAGAACTTTAAACTTGCCACCATGCAAAGAAAGAACAGAAAGAGAGCTCAGACCATGTGATGCTATCTAAGAAAGCCTAATTATCCACTTAATTAGTATAGTTTTGCTAATATATTCTGAAAGTATGTGAAACTCTTAAAGAAACACAAGAAAGCAAATTTTTTTCAGGTTTCTTGAGCAGTTAATTCTTGTCTTTTTTCCCCATAGAAAAACACTGAACAAAAGGAAGTCTCAAGACCATTGTCTACGAATTGGATCATTTATTTGAAAAGATAGCTGAAGAAATAGCTAAGAAAAATGGTAATTGAGAATATAGAAAAGAATCTGAAAATATGAAGGGTACCAGATTCTGCATCCCTGTTCTGCTCAAGGTAGCACAAGGCAGCCAATATCCATTTCTACTCACAGGCTGAGAATTTGCATGCCCTGGGCAAGTCACAGTCAGCCTAACGCTGGTCTGTCCTTCTTCCATACCAACAACTCATGTCCTCTGTGCAGATTTGGGAATGGCATCATAATAAGGTGTCTCTCTACCAGTTTTTGGCTGCATTTAATTTCTTAGGTCACGTCTGTACTAGAAAAGAAAATGCACCGCCACGCAGTCAGGAGCTGGTAGCAAACTACAGCTCCCATTTGCCTGGCTAAGCCATCTGCTCTCCTCTGATCCAGGGTAGCCTCATTTGTACTGCCTATTAGAAGGCAGTAATATGCTATTCCTCAAATCCTGCAGTATTTTACCTGAGTGCCTGTTGGCCTTGGCCAAAAGCATACCAAAGAGCAGGCTAACAGTTAAATGGCATGGATTATCACATGGGAGAGCTCAAGTATGTGCCTGAGCCCTCTTTAGCTCAGCAACGCAGATGTAACCTTAGGAACTACACCCAGTTGGCAGTAATCACAACTGTACTAGCTTGCTCTAAATGAAAAATGCAATGGCATGAAAACCAGTAATCTTAGAGACTACTATTTCTTGACCAGAAATCTCAATTAATGTATTATATTTGGATATAATATGCAACAATTAAAAGGGAAGAAACCATAGAAAATCTGAAAAATTGGCAAATAAAGAAAGTCAGAGGACAATAGAATGGAAAACAGTACTTGTCTGTTGTGGAAGTATTTTAAAATGGAAACTGGAAAGTCAGTTAGATGACTGAATATGTTTTTAAAGATAAGCAAGGTTACAATAAAGAAGTCAGTATAGGACCATTTGGGTAAATAGATTTAGTTCATTATTAAAATGCAGTTTGGGTCCCATCTATGTGGACCTCCTTGTAGGATAAAAGCCTGAAATATGCTTGTGGTGTTTTACTCTGAGACTTTTGAGAAGGACCTGATGCTGAAGTTGGCATGCTTCTATATCAAATAGTCACCTCATCACTCACATAATGGGATGAGGGCTCTACTGAATATTTATACAGTTTTCAAGAAAAAGGACATGCAATAATGTCTTGGAATTAGCACGATCTCTGTATTACTTGGACAGGTGTTCAGTATGTGATATAATTGCTATTAGGTTCCAGGTCACATTTTGGCCCGTGAGGTCACCAGTTATTTTCATGATAATTTCTAATTTTACAGGTTGTAGAAAACTATGTGCAGGAAAAACTGCACAAAAAGGGAAAATGAAATTACTTTCATAGACTACTTTGTGACCTGGGATTAACTGCTTAAGTCTGAAGATAGAAAATAAAAAAGGAAAGGAAAATGTGGCACATCAGACAATGCTGGAACATGATCCATTAGCATTCAGTTGAGTATTGTCTTTTAAGTCACTTAGAAGTAAAGAGAGGAAACAAACTGCTCAAATAAAAACAAATACAGATTCTGAAAGCGGTCAGCTACTCTGATGAATGCTGAGGACATAAAGGACATAAATGAAGGAAATTGTACGATGCTATAGATCAAAGGAAAATAGCCAAGAGTTTGAGAAGTAAGATTAGGAGTAAGGATTTGGAAGCAGTTCTTGATGTGAAATTATTCTTGATGGAACACGAGTAAGAAAATAGACCATCATAACAACTATTCAGCGTAAATTTGCCTGTAGACTTAGTATTTGGAAAAGCAGTTCTGCAGAAATGCAGGCAGCTTTTCTGGAGGAACAAACTGGCTATTCTGGCTTTACCATATTGCCATCGACCGGATGTGCAACACAGTAGGGAACTGCATTAGGAAAAATCCCTTTTATAGTATGAAGGTATGATTCTGTTTTTGCCAGTAATAGAAACTATGTTAAAAGAAGGAAGAGCATATCAATGAACAATATAAGAAACTGGAATTAGATGCACATAGAGAATAACAGAAAGCAAATCTGTCACATATAGCTGAATAAAAAGAGGTTCTCTTTCTTATAATGACCTTGTGTTTTGGAAATGCAGGTGAATTATATAAAATTGCAATACTGTAATGCCCTTGAGTATAGTTTTAGAAAATTACCTGAAACAGCCAAACAAAATATTTGAAGTTAACCACTTCTCTCTGTAGTACATTATATATGCTAAACCTAATGTCTGAACTGCCAGAACTGGTAGTTCCTGTTTTGAGTAAAAGAGTTGCTTCAAGACTTCTGCAAAAAGAGATTCTGAAAAATCTTATGGCAGATAGGACAGGCCTGCTAGAGAAGTCTTCATAGACTGCTTCTCTCTTCATTGTGGTTACATTCCATGCCCACCCCTCCTGCTTAAATAATCACATGTTGAGGGATTGCCTGTCTATGTTTCCTGAGGAAGTGGGGGGACATAGTTTTTAGGAGCTGCTGGAAGCTAAATTGAAGTATGGAAGGAGGAGATAACTGCATTAGGAAGTTTGGCTGAAGGGTAGAGGCTTTTCTGGATATTGAGATTGGATGGCTCTGAGCAGGAATGTAGTTCTGGGAGGTGTCCTTCAGCCTATTTACTCATTTAGCCTGTTGAGAGCACACCTCGCTATCATGGATGTTTTGCACATGGGTAGATTACCTACGTTACAAAGAACAACTTCTACATTTCAGAAATTCATTATGAAAGTACCCTATGAATAAACTATATGAATAATAAAAAGCAAAACCAAGCTGTAGAAACCACTTCTGAGAAGAGCTTTCATATGTTATTATGGTATAGTTGCATTGTCTGCACAAGTGAAGTAGAATAAAAAAGTGGAAAATCTGGGCTAAATGTCATAAACTGGTTTGCAGTTTATCACTTCTTCTCCCCCTCCCCCCTCACCCCCACCACCTTCTTTCCAAGGAAAAAAATTGGAGATTCCTGGAATAAACTGTCTGTGGTTTAAAAAAGTGAAGAGACTGGATTCTCTAAAACCACACATTTGGGAATAAATGTGAATACAGATAGTTGCTGCAGGATTGATCTGTTATTATCTTAAATTCTTTGTCTTACTTTTCTTTGTCCACAATATTTCTTCTTCAGTCAGGCAAAACTCATTGAAAATAATGCAAAATGTGATGTTTTTACCACAAACTAGTAGTTGTGTAATCATCAAAAAGAGATTCCTAGTTTACTTCAACTATCAACATGCTTCTAACTCTGTTTCAGCAGACATTACCTATTTTGAGACAATAGAGATACAAGCTGTGAGTCAAATCTCCCTTCTATTATGCTTGATTCTCAAAGAAAAACTAGATTTATGCCTGATTGTCCATCCATCCGTTTGTTTATTAAGAATATCATAATTCAGTGGTTAACTGTAAAACTAAGAAGATATACAAAATCCCTGGTTTAACCAGTTTTTTGAAGTAAAAGGAAAAAATAATAAAAAGTGACTTACTCTTTATTAAAAGAAAATTGTCATTACTGATTTCCAAAAAATGTTACCAAAAAGATGTAGAGATGTATTTTGTTTCAAGGGTCTGTGGGTCCTACTGCTCTACAGTTCCATAAAATTTCAAATAACATGGATACTACCTAGTTTTACAGATGAAGCAAAATCAAAAACACACATGCAAAATGGCCAGAATAAAAATCAGTGAATAAAGTTATTGATCTCTGTGTTAAAATAAAGTCTAAAAAACAAAAATTATTTCAATTTTCAGGTGAAGGGGAATCCATAGGAGAACACATGAGTGAAAAGGTTTTTGGAAAGCAAGATTTTTAAGGCATGTTTCAAAAAAAGTTGTATTTGTTTAGTTTAGAGAAGACTGGGGAAATTAATAGGACATCTGAAGATCATTGTGAGGAAGATGGTCACCAATGGTCTTTTGTACTGAGTTGTGGAAGGACAAGAAAAAAATTATCTTAATTTACAGTCAAAAAGAACAGGCTACATATTTGGAAAACCCTTCTAAGTACAAGTGTAGTTAAAGACTGGAACCAAGTTATGTGGTGATGCTGCAGCATCTTCCTCACTGACAATTTAGAACAGATTAGACAAAATGTTTCTGTCATCATAATGCTCTTACATCTATTTTCTTTCATAATTGTTGGCTCCTCACAATAAATAACCCAAAATACTAAGCTGTAACTTGAAAAATAAGTTTGGAATGGGGAGATAAAATTGTATAGTCTGAGCACAAGATGAATCATTACAAATGCAGGTATCTCCCTTTTTTCCCTAATAGATGTATTCTTGAATTTTGTATGACTTTGTATATTTTATTTTTCACTTATTTAATTTTAAAGTTTATTTTTATATAATTTCTATTTACAGATCATCAGTAAGGATAAAACATGTTACCTGTTTATGCAAGCAGTGCTATTTTTCTGCTTCCACTGCTTGGTTATCTGGTCAGGAAGTTGATTTCAGCATTGCCAATTCCCTTTTTTCTTGTCTTCTAATTCAATCTAGCACATGCTCTTCAGGTATGTACAGCTTTGTAGGTATTACAGGGAAATATTCTGAATTCAAACCACATGTAGTTTCTTTTAAGTCATATATAGATAACTAGGGTTTACTATTTGCAGAATATCTGAAAAAGTCTGATTCCTAAACAAAACCAGAACTTTGATGGTGAATTTTACTTTCTGTGGTTAACAGACTATTTTTACAGTGATAAATAAAGTCTGTTAGTAATAAAAATGAAACCTAGTATCTATGCTGTGATAATGGAGCCCTAAAGTGAAATTAGTTAGTGCTATTAGAAAGTATCACTTGTATTTCTGCTCCAAACCTCAAGTTATTTTATTTTCCTGTACCCAAAAACAGTATTAAAGAAAATGTATGGTTCATGTTACCAACAGTCATGGCCTTGATTAAAATGGGAATAATCTATGTATATGCTTTTGTTAGAGCATAAAATATGTAACATAAGAGCAAGAATATTGAAGGAATGAAGATCATTTGACTATCCAGAATACTGACAGAATTCAGTCTACTCAGAATAATGGCTAGCATATCTGTTCTATCTTAGAAATTCAACTTGAAGGATGATGAGAAAACTATTAATAATTACTACTTTGTTGTACTCTGTTAGAAGCTTGAGGACTTATGTGTTTATATCAAACAGTAATTAAAGTCTTCATATTAATTGTTCATCTTCCAGTGTTTTTTCTTGTATTGGGTCTGCAACAGGAAAGGCTGTGAACATTTGCAAATGGACATTTTATTCTACCCTCTTCCCTCAAATAGTTTAAGAAAAGTTTCAATTATTAGAAGCAGCTGTATTAAAAATCTGAATATTGTACAGAGAATCAAGTAGCTTTCACTCCGTTAACACCTCAGAGAGGAAATAAGAAAAGTAGCACCCCTTCACTTTTGTGGCTCATTGTATCTTGTTATCTGCATAAGGAACAAAGGGGTTCCAGTATGAGTTTTTTGTTTAATACTGCACTTGAACCGTTTAGATTTACCTGTCTTTGGTTTATGGTTTGTTGGTTGTTTTTTTGTTGTTTCTTTTTAAAGTAGGAGGCATCTGCTTATGCTATTTGAGAATTAACTTAGAAAGAGACCACCAAAGTCTTTAAAACTTTGTAATAAAAGCCAATCAGAAGAAAGATTGTTGTCAACTTGAATAGACTTATTCAAGAATATGACTCACATAACACTGCATCTTTATATTAATATACTTTATATAGAAGAAAAACAGAATAGTTAGAGGAACACGTCTAGCAAATAACTTTAGAGTGCTTAACTTACACTTTTTTACGTGGCTAGGAAAATATAATTTCTGAATAGAAGTTAATACTGCTTTTAAAAGACCTCTGAAAGTTGTGTGACTTGACTTTTCATGTAAGTCAGAAAAGTAGTTTCTGATCCAGGATGTTTCATGAAGAGAGAATAATGGTTTTAAATTGCAAGATGCCTTAATCAATTGAACAAATTGAGAAAAAAGCTCCAAAAAACAAACTAAAGCTCCTTTTACTTACAGTTGAAACCTACAGTTGTCTGGTTTTACTTGTGAGAACTTGCTTCTCAACATGTATATTAATGTAATAAGTTTTTTAATGGAACATTTGCTTTTACAGTTTGAAGTTGCAAATGCAAATGATATTTTTTAAGCCTTTCCATGTAATATTTTATTGAATAGTTAAAAAAAAAAGATGCTGACTAAAGAAAGTATTTATTTATCCAGAGGGGCTTTATTAGGATGAGAAATCCAGTTTTCCTGCATGAGGCCCAGCGCAACTACTACAGAAATCAGTCCCCAGCAAGTTGACTGTATCTATTTTGGATAGTGTTGTACTCAGAAATAGATACAGTTAACAATATATAGATGGATCTAACCCCCATTTTGAAAGGTGTTAATGAAATTATATTTTAATAATTTTGAAAATATTACTTACAGATTACATAAGGACATCCAAAACCAGAATAATTAAAGGGTGGATAGGAAGAAAAAATAGATTCCGTTTAATTTAGGTAAACAGCCACATACAAGGAAACTGGAATGATATAATACTTATTTAAGTTGGCAGAAGAATATATGATTGGAGGTAGAATTGGGAGAATATGGTGTGCAGTTATTCTATGTTAGCAGATTTAATAATGTAATGTAATCTCCCTATTTAACATAACCGCAGTTGGACTGAACGAAGTAGTACAAACTGTACATCAGAAAGATATAGGTTAGAGAGTGTTAATATCTAGCAGTGTGAATGGTTGGCCAGTTTTGAGAAATAAATAAGAAAATGTCAGAATCAAGAAAAATATTATATTTGGAGAGCTAGAAAATGCATTTCTATTCAGTTTTGGGCTCTCCAAACTAGTAGTATGAGGTACAGCAACAGCATAAGGAGATAGTTCTTTGTTAGTACAGTTTGTGTGTGTGTTAATTTGTATAGCCCCCTTTTCCATCTAAGTTGGCCAAAGCACAGAGGATTATTTTAATTGCCCAGTTTTTATAAAGAACATGAGTAACTTCTCTGGGATGCTCTTGGATGCTTCTTTGAATGGTTGTGTAGATGCGTTTCATTGCTGGTGTGCATGTGCTCCCTGTGTGCAAGGACAAATTATTTGAGCAACAAGGTCCATTAAATGGTATCAGCAGATACTTGAAGCACCCTGTCCACTGACCTCGGGTCATTAAGTAGCCATGTGCATAAAAACCTGGATGATTTCATTATTTCCATCATACCACAGAGATGGAAATAATGCAGTACATGCACTTGTGATTTACTTTAAGTGGTAATAGTATAATTAATTTCATACAATAAATTAATTCCCCTTATGACAATTAGCAAAATGCAGTTTGAGTTAACATACTAGATGTACCTCTTTGTATATGGATAAAGGAATCATAGGTTACTGGTGTTTAAGATTTTCCCTAGTGTGATTCTTCAGAGAGCAACATATCCAATAGTGACATTTCCTCTTTTTAAGAGGAAACATACAGCAGGGAAGGGAGGGAAGAAGGGGAGAAGACTTCCCTTAAAAGGAGATCACTTTATTTGTAAATTCTACAAGTGAAGCTACAGTTATGATTTAAGACAATGTTTCTTGTTCAGTGCCCTAATAGCTGGGATTCTGATCTTCTGGGACATATCCATTATCAGGGTCCACTTGTATTGGGAGGGAAATCTGATGGAGGCAAGAGGAATGTGATTCTCAGTACAAGCTGCTGCCATACATGCAGAAGGGATAAAAAATTCATCAGCAATATGACATGTCTTTGGTTCATGTGTTTTAAAGTTCAGGTCCTGGAAAGACTAATTTTATTACTTGCATACTCTTGATAGTGGCTGGCTTTGTGTTGAGTGCCTTACATATTTATTGCCCCAATAGTAGTGACTGTCTTTGTGTTTCAGTACCGTGTCATACACAGTGCTGAGTGACTTGTTGCCTCGTGGCTTTTCTCTCTCTTACTCTCTAACAAGCTGTCCAGCTTATTAGAAACAATAAACACCAGAAACAGGGTGCCTTCTCTGACTGATTGCAGAAGCAAATGTACCATTCCAAATCAGTGACAGAGCCTTCTGTCTCTACAGAAAGGGTGATGAGGCAAGCAGTTCAGTGTCAACTATCAGTGCCTCAGCAATTTCATTTGCTATTTCAAATTCAGATTGAAGTAGTGTCCATAATCTCCTAACCAATCACTAATCCTCAGGGATTTTGAACTGCCAGCCTGCAAGATGTCTATTTTTACATAGGGATCCATGCAGCAGAGGAAAGACATTAGATTCCTCATAGGAACTCTGAATTACGTTACAGTGCTACCCTTGAGTCTTTCTCATGAACCAAGCAGGAATTTTCTGTTGACTTAGTGTTCACCCTGCCTTCTCCCAGAAAAAGTAGCCATCACCACAGCCTGCTTCAGAAGATAAAGCATTGAGGTGTAGTACCACAACAGATCATTGATTCAGTTCACACAGGTCAAAAACTATATGATCAACAATTCTCAGACTTACAAAAACAATCTCAATTTAAAACATTTAGTTATGGTTTTAGTGTTATGCATCCTATTATCAAGAGCTTTTTACTTCTCATAGGAGAGATTGTAGACAGCAACAGGTCAATTAAATCAGCCTCTAGGTTATCTTTCCAGATCAGTAAAAATATCTCAGCATTTACAGTCTCTCCCAAAACATTTTGTACTTTATCTACATTCTGAAAGCATAGCCTTGCAATGACCTGGTGCTTGCTGCATCAGATGTCTGGGGTGCACAAAGAAATCCTCTCCTCATCAAACCTTGAATGAAAAATACTCATTACAGTGTTGCCTTCATACGTTGAAGTACCAAGGGTCTGGGTGACAGATCTATTCAGAGACAGGGATTTGCTCACATTCAAAATCTTTGTGTTGCTCAGGAGATGCCTTCTCTTTGTATAAATATTTCAGAGTCAGTAATCTCTGCCTTGAACAATAAATAAATTTGGGTTTGTTTTTCAGGGACTTCCCAAACAAGTGCCACTAGTCAACATGATAATTAATCATATATTTTTGTCAACAAGCCAGTGAGGGCAAGACCATCCTCAGGAACTTTTATGTGACTCACAGCTCTAAGTTAAGCCAGTCAGAAGCAGCAAACATTTGGGATTAGAGCTGATAATGTTAGAGCCTTGAGCCTTTACAACCTTGAACATATCGAGCCATCATAGCAGGGAGTCAATAGCACTGACCTGTCTTCCAGAGTCACATTTTCAAATGGGGACTTCTAAATGTGTGCTTGTTCATAACAGATAAAAATAGATGCCCTGTTCTAACTAGAGGGATGCTGAGAGCTCCTGACAAAATGTTTTGTTTACCTGTTTATAACATGGGCTTTGTGTACCTTTTTCTTTAATCTTTGTGTCTTGTGAAACTTTCAGTACATTCTCTTTACCTGCTTAGCCAGACATACTCTTCTGAAATTCTAATGAGATCCTGCAGCCAAACCCAGTGCGATTATAGCTGATAGACAGGGCGTTGCCTGGGTGAAATCTGCCGACAGAAACTATTTTGCAACAGTACAGATCATTTTGTGTCAAATGGAGTTACTTTAACTAGAGTTACTCACAACGCTGAATGAAAGACTTTCTGTTTGAGTATCCTGGCATGGTCAGTCTCCCTTAATCTCCTCTACTTCAATAGTACAGGACTGTTTAATAACTTTGACACTAAGTGGAATTTGCCTAATTTCTGTGAAAGTGCATTTTTCTGCAATAGCTGCTTATCTTCTTCTGTACAGCGATACAATATACCTTAACTTGTAGTAAGATTTAGGAAAGAGTTTTATTTATATTTTTACCTAACAATGGAGACCTGTCTTACCTGTCTGTATAATTTTTTACTAATAGAAACTGTGCTTTTCTGTCTGCCTGAGAAGTAGTTTTGTGTCTTGTAAAACACATGGCAGGGAAAATGGGAGTGTACTGCATGAGTTATGAATCTTCTACTGAAATAATAGGAAACTCTCACAAGCTTCTGTTGTTTTTATTATGGTGGTAACTGTGCCCACTTGAGGTCTACTCTAGAAACAATGCCTGCCTCTTTTAGAGGAGGCTTGAACTACTTAGCTTCAGTTTTCTCCTTCAGATTTTAGATAAAGTTTACATTGATTCCTTGAGCTTTAGTTATTAACAAGTAGTTCTCTTGGAATGGGGCTGATTTCTGTGGGTTGGCAAATTTTCTTCTCTTTATTTCCACTCCCTACCATTCTTTTAGATTCTGCTTGCAGAAAAACCAGCAGGGTTTTAAGAGCACAATATGCATGAGTGCATCTTTTCCTGTAATGCGTCTTCCCTAACAGTGGAAAAGAATGGCTCTCTCAGAATGTGCTCATCTAAGCTTCCAGTTCTCCAGGATCTTGGAAGGGCGTCTTTGCAACAGCAGCTTCAGCATCTGCCACAGAGAACGGGCAAACTGGTGGTTGATTGGCAGAGCTAAGAAGAAATAGATTTCCAGCCCTGGGGCAATGCAGTCTTCTTCAGAGACTGTAACTACAGCACCCCTCTAACAGCAAAATTTGCTTTTTCAAAACAGCAATACATTTTTTAAAGTCACAAACAAAAAGGATGGACAGGGATCAAATTTAACCTTCTCTATTAATAAAAAAATAAGGGTGCATCAGACACTAGCAGTAGGCATGTTCAAAGCAAATAATGCAATAAATTATATTACTTTATATTTTCATGGGTATTATACTCACAACATTCTTTGACTAAAGACAGTGTGGATTAAAGAAGTTCACAACAATCTAAGGAGAGACTGCACAAGGCCCTGGAAGAGATATGTAGTGAAGGTCAGTGACTGGACAAACCACATCAGGTTCAGGAAACCATCCAAGTTAAAACAAAGTTGGATGCTGGAATCTATGGGAATTATCAAATGTGCTTGTCCTGGTCCTGCTGTTCACTGAGAGAATACTTGGATAAGAATTGGCTTATGTCAGCTGTTGGAGATAGGTAAATGGGCCAAGCGTATGCCTGGCCTGAACCAGTCTGACGTCTCTAGTATTCTGAAAACAAAGTTTGTTTATGCTTCATGACCTACTCACAGTCTTTGCAAAAATGAAACAAAATACTTTCAGAACTTTCCCCTCTTTAAATTCAACCACCTAGGGTCAACCTTTGCCATTCTTGTTCCTTTTACTACACTCTCAGCTTTGCTAACTTCACTGTCTGTAGTACTTCAAAGATTTTATAACATTTGTTAATGAAATGCCTCTACCTCTCCTCTTTTTTTCTCACTTAATCTTGCCCTTACTTAAACCATTCATCTTTATCTCTCTAGAAACTTTTTGCTACCATTGTAATTCTGACTTTTCTTGTTCCTTATACTGGCCTTCAGATTCTTTTCATTACAGAGAGGAAATCTTTGAGCCTGCCAAAGAAAAGAGCGAGAAAATTAATAGAAAATCCATGGGATACTGTTGCTTCCATCACAGTAATTTTGGAGGAGGAGGAATTCTATTCTGATCCTTCTTAAGTGAATAGATCAGATCCACAGATCTATGATACCAGATATGTAAGTCATATTCCACAATGCAGCAAGCCAGGATCACAACCTTAGGAAAGTCTCAGAAATAACTTTCCTTCTCTTCCTTTATACTTGGGAAGTTGTCCTGACAGTAGGTTTATCCTTCTAAGTCACTTTGCAAGGACAAGGAAGTTTAATGGGAAGTCTTTATTTTTAGCAGAGATTAAGATGGTCAGTTCTTATGTTCAGTTTCCTGGCTGGCCCAAAGTCCATCCAGTTTTCAGTAGATAGGCACAGGTGCAGCTATAGCTTGATGAGGAGGAGAATGGATGGAGGAACAGGGAAGGATCTAGAGCTCTTCACAGCATCCTTTTGCCCTTTCCCTCCTGCTGCTGATAAATCTGCACCTGAACAGCCAGTGCATTGAAGACAAAGCCTATCCTGTTTGGCTTCTTACTTCTAATGCCTCAGGTACTGAGGAAATGAAGGCAAAACTCTGTGCCTCTTTAGCTTTGTGTGTACACCAGCAGACCCATTCTGGTTCCAACGTACCACAGTCTAAATGGCTGTAAGAGAAAGGAGGGAATTCATGTTTTCTGTTACTTGTGTGGCCTTCTGAAACGATTAATGTGTGTTTAATGAGTTCTCTGTGTATGCTTTCTTTAAATTAAAAGTTTGTTTTTTTAAATAAGACCACTTAAAATTAATTATGAAAGTAGGGCAGCCAGTATTAAGGTTAAATTTACTATAGTATTTTAAAATAACACAATAAAAATACCATGCCGCACATTTTTCTAAGCCGAAGTTTTAGATAAAGTCAAACAATGGAAGGGCTGGAAGTCACTGGCAGAGCATTTGGAATTATAACCTACAGAATGTGGAACCAGCTTCTGATAACTTTTCTGTTTCTCTTTTAATGTATTCATCTACTTTATATTAACGACTAGTATGTTCAAAATTGAAAAATCCACTGGGAGATGAAAAAGCAGGTAATTTCATTTTTTCTTATGGGTAATTTTTTTAGGTCCATGAATAAAATCTGTAAGAGGATGAGAGGTACTAGTTGTAAAGTCTTGAAGGTCATGCTAACCAGAAACAATCACTTCACCGACTTGCAGTGATTCATCCTTGTTGAATAAATGAGTTTTCAATGCGGTATGTTCTGATAACATTTTTTTTCTTACATGTTATGTACCTTTATATCTATTTAATTTAAAAAAAAAAAAAAAAGATGGGCTCTTTTGCTACATTTTAATTGAATTCCATTTTCCATCCACATGCACGTTTTTATAAAATATAATTGGAAGACAAAGTCATGGTAAAGGGAAGCCATTAAATTGTCTATCATGAAATGTAAAAATTAAGAATCAGAAGTTTGTTATATAGATGATTAAATAAAAATTATGCAGGCATGAAATTGCAATCTAGATAGTGAAAAGAATAATATTTTATAAAGAGGATATATTTAATTTAATAAGGGTCTTTAAAATGAAAGAAAGAAAAAAAAGGAAATATAAAACTGGACCAAAATAGGCTGCGTAAGACAAGGGTTTTCTCTTTTCTGCTTTAAAAGGCAGCTAGAATTGATAATTGAACTCAGAGACACAAACCAATTCACCCAGTCTGCTGATAACATGCACTTGTAGTTCTGGGTCCTAAACAAACACAATATGGGCCTTGCAAGTGCTTTAGAAAGCCCTGGTTAATAATCAGTTGTCCGGGAGTCCCCTCTGACCCGCATGGGCCCTCCTTCCCTCGGAACAAAACCCCAGCAGCTGTTGCCTGTTTGAGCCATCGCGGTGCAGAAGCTGAGCCCGTGTCACCGCCACCTCCTCGGCTCTCTGGCTGCGTGCAGTGAGGGAAACCTGCCTCTGCAACTTGGGTTTGGAGCAAATTAAAGAAAGCTGGGCAGCTGAGTTACTGAGACCTGCCTCTCTATAAGGTAGAAGGAGATGACCTAGGGTTGGATGACCATGAGTATCAAGTGTGTTGCCTTGACAAATAGTAATTGCTCGACAATTGCTCTAGGCTTGGAAAACATACGTTATCATGTTCATGCTGTATCCACTGATACAGATTGTTTTCATTACACATCCCAGATATTTCTAACTCCACTGAACCTGCTGATGTGTGAAAACATAGATAAGTTCAAACTAGAGGTCTGAAACTTGAAAGTCTCTCCTTTGTCCGAGTCACTCCTTTTGGCTAGTGGCGACTCAAGAATCAGTCTATGTCCAGCATCTACAGTGGTCTTTGGAATGGTTGGGGTTTTTTTGGTGTTTGTTTGGTTTTTTTTTTTCTTTTTTTTTTTTTTTTTTGAATGCTGTCTTTGTTAGAGCTGGAGGACTTTCAATGAAAGAATATCTCAGTTTTGTGCTTGGTGAATGCTATTGTCATAATTATTTCCCTGTATAGGTTTTAACATTAGAACTGTGGACACTTTAAAGAGAAATGCACACTCACGGCTCAGTATTTAAGGCGTATGCAAAAGTTCAGCATTAATTTCATATTTTATACTCTGTAAGAAGAAGTTAATTTTTCTGGTCTGGACAGAACTTCCTTTTGAACTACTGTCTACAGTTACAATTTCCTCCCCTTTCAGCAGAAGTTTTACTGATAATATAAACATGAGCCTCTTCCAGTTGAAAACAATCTTATTTTATTTGAAATACACTATTCCTTTTTCTGAAAAGTTGCTGAGTCTCTCCCAGAAATAGTCTTATCTTTTTATGTTTTTCCTTATTCCTTAACACATCTGCTTAAGTATTGAGAAAGTTCTCAGTACAAGAAAGGCTGTTGAGAAACACACAAGATGATAAGAAAATTTTGTGGGGTATAGATTGCTAAAATAAAAGAAAGGAAGGCTATGAAGCATGAAACATAGAGCACTCACCAGGGCTCAAGTGGTTAGGGAGGTGTATTAAAGGAAAGGTGGCAGGAGTCTGTCAGGGGTCAGTACATGGCCACTCATGACCTCAGGGGCATAGAGATGTAGAATCCTTGTGACATGATTTGCAAGAGAATGTGTGGGCTTTGATTCACTCATTTACACAGTATCAGAAAGTAAATAGGAGACTGCTTTCTTATTTGATGAAGACTTCAGTCATCCAGATCAGCATCTTCCATTAAACTTATCTTTCCTTCCATTTTCATGTGCCTCTTTCGTATCTCCAGCAGGCTCTCCCTCCAGAATGATGACTCTTATGCATGAGAAAAGGACAGTTCTGCCATTGCTTGTAAATTTGTTGTCATATGAGACAACCTGTCATTATTTTCATTCTTGCTTTCAAATGAAATATCTCCCACTCTGCATGTGGAAATTGTGTGTTATTAACAACTACAATTTTAGTACCTAGATGTAGTTTACAGCTTTTTGTCTGTAGACCTCAAGCTTCTTTTAAACCTGGAATGAGATTTTGTTCCTTTAAAACTCTCAGAGCTCAGGTAACTGTGGCTGAGGCAAGATTAAACAGGATTTATTCCTTCTCACTGTTAGGCCACTTGACATAGCTCTTCTAACCACTGGCTCAGCCCAGCATTTTTGCAGTGCAAATCTCCATCTTTGTGCAGATTCTTTCTCCCAGGGTGAAACTTGCCCTGTTCCAACAGGAGGCAGCTTATGTCTTCCTTCCTTAGTTCCCACAGGAGGATCCCTGGGTGAGATATGAGGCTTTTAGTGCCCTTTCCCAATCAGGTCTTTATATCTAATGTGCAGAGAGTGGAAGTCTGGTGAGAATTTCCAACGCCATAATTTTGGGTTTCTTTTTTTTATGTGGAGTTATGATACGGGAAAGAACTCCTCTTAAGAGAGAACTTCATAGTTGGATTAGCCTTTTGACATTCATTAGGTATTGCTAACTAGGCACCTTGCCTTGGGAACTGTGAGTTTTGTATTTTGAAAAAGGCAAATGCACAGGTAAACAAAATGTTGCTGAACACTTATTTCAGATCTTAGGTTATTTTCGACTTTTATAACCCTGGTATGTGCAGCGTTGGCATGTCCTGTAAACACTCTGAGATTCGGTGAGACGTAGGACAGTTTTAACTGTCCCTATCTTAGAATGGAAAAGCCATTGGTGAAATTCTGAGTCAGGGGCAGGATTATGGCCCTTGGTTAAACTCCTGTTCCAAACTTTGGCCTAAACACCATCCATCTTCCACCTTGATATAGATTTAACATCGGCAGTGTGATTTAACTTGAAGCGTCTGTAGGAACAGTAACCAGCAATCTGTGCTTGTATGGTAGGATGAAAGACAGAGCAATTACATTCTTTAATGTGTTAATCAATCCTGTTTATTGAAGCGTATTCAGGAAATTATGGTAAGTTTCTTAACTTCTCTTGTTTTATTTACAGGTCTGCTTTACCTGTAGTGCTGAGCTATTGTGATAGTTTGATTTTTATGATTTGCATCAAGCATGAAGCTTTCAAAGCCACGTGTCAAAGGTAAGTTTTTTCAATAATACTGGTTTTTGTATATGTCCCTGAAAATGTTGTATGTTTATGGGAGAAGTTTTCATCACTTTAGTGAAGACTCAGCTCTGTTGAGAAGTCACAGTCTTGAGTAAAGGATGTTATGAAGCAGTAGGAGCTCCTGCAGGGAGCTCTGAGAGATTTTCTCCCAGTGCCTGCCAATATACTGAGGAAGTGTGTGTACTGCACCAGCTTTTAAAATAGTGCAACCTGATCCTTTCTTTACAGCTCAGAGAGTGGGGGTGGGGAGCAAAGGTGAACGAATGGTAGCTCATATACTCCTTCTCATTTTGGGTCTGGTTTTCTCTATTGAGTGAAGAGAGCATTAATTGTGAATGATTATTATGAGAAAGGACCCTTTGCTCTCACCCTTCACATTTCTTGTGACATAGGCCGGGTTAAATCTAGTCTGTGTTAGGAGAAACTAAGTACACTTTGCAGTGTCATAATGAGATTCCCCCTCATTTTCATTTTCCCTCAATGGTATGTAA
Organism: Rhipidura dahli; assembly: GCA_013399225.1. Classification (NCBI taxonomy): domain Eukaryota; kingdom Metazoa; phylum Chordata; class Aves; order Passeriformes; family Rhipiduridae; genus Rhipidura; species Rhipidura dahli. The sequence goes on along the minus strand of VXAC01002934.1, from coordinate 339,096 downwards.
ATCGCTGCTTGTAAGGGATAAAAATCTGTAGGAGTTACGAAACTGAAATGATTGCACTAATGTGGAACTCCTTCCAGTTAGCCTGCAGTGTTTATCGCTCTCCTTAGTGTCATAAAACTAAGATGAAATACACTTCAAATCAAAAGAGACCATCTAATTTTTCTCTGTCTAACTAATAAAAGTAAAACTGACAAACTAAGGTAAATTGCTAAACAAATCTTTAAAAACAAGGATGGCCAATGTATAAGTCAGGAAATAGTTTTGTTGAGAGTTTCACTTGTGTGTGGGGTTTTAAAAGTTATCCAGATATAGGAGTTTATAGATTTAATTTAGAAAGCCTACCAAAATTAATATGTAGTCAGTAGTTGTGACAGCCAATCAGTGGACTGTCATACGGTGGAATCTTTGTGAAATTTATTGTTTTATATAAAAGGATGTTCATGCTATACCACATTCAGACAGAAATGAGGATACTAAGGATCCTTAAAAGGTACAGTGGTCCCAATATTCTGTTTTTGTAGATAGTGTTGCCCAGTTTTCAGCATATTTATTTTTTACTTCTTTGTGGAGTCTAAAGGAGTATTTCTCATCTGATGAACTACTATTGATTTCCTAGTTTCCATTCATCTTTTACAAAGTATTTATTTGTATCTGTAATCCATGCTAAGAACACTTTCTTAGTCTATGCCAGGTGTATCTTGTGTACCCATTATGTACCTATTTTGAAGTGATGCCCTCACTAGCTAATATCATCTATACACATGTTGTATTCAGAATGCTAACTGTATGTGTAGAAAATACTGATGAAAACTACTACAGTACTTTAAAATATTCATAAGAATATATTACTTTCTATGAAGTATTAATGCCAAACTTGAAAACTGTTCTATTTAGGCGTCTATCAATATATCTAGAGGGTAAGATCCAGATTCCAAAAGTAGGTTCAAGAGAAGGAACTGAGGAAAGCAATACTGCTTGTTTCCAGATACTAGAAATAAAACCTGCATGAGGGTTTATCCAAGAATGCCATCAGTCTTCAGTTAGAAGTATCATGCCATCACTGGCTAGCTGCTGGAAGGAAGAGAGAGTTTTCCTTTCTTAACCACTTTCCATAAAACACCAGTTACTATAAAAGGATAGCTGGAGCTGTTCTGCTTTCTTCCTGTGCCTTAGGCTCCATTTTTAAAAACTTTTTTTTTTCTCCCCCTGTATCTTATCCACTGTAAATAACTACAGCACTTTGCTGCTGTTAGTAGTATTGTCATACGGCCACAACGACGTAAAATGGACATTTTGGATAACATAAGAGCTGGGTAGAGGCTTCTAAAAAGCAGTAACTGGTCTTGCAGTCTTGTTAGTTATGCATGGCTGCTGCTTGTTAAAGTGCTACTGTGCAAAAGCTGAAACACTGGAACTGCCTGCTTGCAGAACCAGGAAGACTGTGCTGTCTGAATCAGTCAAATTTCCAAATGTAAGTTAGTAACACCCTTTACAAATGAAAAGATAGAAAAGTGTCTAGAGTTTTAAACAAAATCTGTAGAAATCCATAGCATAGGCCTTTATGGTGGACAGAGAAAACTGCTTGTTATCATTAGGAAATGTAGGGCTGCATTTTTAAAAAATACCTGGGATCTTATGTACAGTATCAGACACCAAATGGTACAGACAGACTGGTCACATATACAGTAATACAGCAGGAGTTGACTGATAATCTTTTTCAAGAGTGAAAAAAGGAAAGGAAGGGTCGTTCAGATAATCGTGTACTAAACTAGTCATTTATGTACTTCAAGTATCAAAAGAAAAGCAAAGTTAGATAAATTAATAACAAACAAGCCTTATTTTTATAGGCAAAATTATCTTGATCTTGCAGACTTAAAAAGCCTTCATACTGTAACATAAAACTGAATAAAAACTACCTACTGTATATATTAAAATACAGGTTTCAATTCCAGTCAGTTAGTACAAATTCACTTTCCTTTGAACTCTAGTAACCCAACTCTAATCCCTAATGGGTTCTGATAGTTAAACCAGAAAGGACTGTCAGTGTGAGGAGCTGTGTATGTGTGTGGACATATACATACACATGCACAGACATACACACATATATACCTTGTTCCTTAACTGATTAATTTAAGATGTACATATGTAATACAGAGAAAGTATATTGATGTCTAATACCTTTATGTGTGGGATATTGAATTGACATTTGCTTATCATCTCTGGGAGTGTGACAGATCTGTGGAACAGCTAATACCAATTCAAGGCCAGAATTTAAGGGCAAAGTGGGTTTGAGGTACACAGAAACTTAGTTCATGGTGATGAGAGCTGGCTCCAGTTTCTGTGCCTCAGTCATTAAGCCATGTACCTACCCAAGCTGCTTTTCCAATCCACCTAATACATCTAGCCACCTTTTGTTTTCAGAGAACAGGCAGTGTTGGGGCTTGCTTTGTACTGTTGCCACTTTAATTCTCTCTGTGACAAGCTGCAGAGCCACAGAAGCAGCCTGGCAGCAGCACTCAGGCTCCAAGTGCAGCAGAAGTATGGAGCCCTGGAGGAGCCAGTCACACTCTCAGTCACTGGCCAACCCATTGCTTGTAGAAGTTAGCATGCTTAAGTTGACACTGATCCCTCAAGGGACTAGCTACCAGCTAAACAAAACTGGAGCACAGGGCTAGCCAAGCATAGATTCTCTGTGACCCTGTGTCAGGACCTGTCATCCTGTTGTAAAAGCCAGCTATGTTACCTCCTTGCCCTCTGAGACTCCCAGGGAATCCCCAAGTAAATGAAGAGGGGAGTTATTTACATCTCTTTCATGTCTCCAGCCCAATCGTTTTGATTTTCTTTTTCTTTTTTTTTTTTTAATTAAAAAAAAAAACAAACCAAAACCAACCAAAAACCCAAGAGAAGATGGAGTACTTTAAAAAGGCATATTTGTTCCCTTATGAAGGCTTACTACAACAAAACAAGAATAATTTGCTCTATTAATTATAAATAATGGAAAATGTGTGTGGTTGAAGGAGTGAGCACACTGTCATTGATGGTATCACGACTGTTGCATATAGCTGAGAAAGGAAGATGCATTGGAATATTACTGGTAGTTTAGAATATTTAGAAGCCAGGAGTTCTGTAAAGTCTGTTAAATATGCTGAGGGTAGAAATGCTCCTTTGCTTCTGCAGAGGAAATAGAGCAAAGATACACCACAGCAGAGAAAGCTAGCAGGACAAAGGAGATACTATTGACTCATTCCAGACTGCCGACTTAGCAGCTCAACTTTGTTTCCTTTTAACTTTTGTAACAGTAGGAGCTCAAAGCTTCTCAGTCTATTTTCTGCACAAATAGAAACACCCAGACTTCAAAAAGTAATGCGCTTTGAAGAAACCCAAACCATTAACACATTAAAAACTCTGTGTACTATTAAACAGGGCTTCGTGGTTACTTGAATTTGCAGCAAGTAAATGCTGGTGTTTTGCTAATAATTTTTACACTGCTGCGTTCTGGCAGATGATTCTTGACAAAATATCAGTTTGTAAAGCACTTTTTGTTGGTTTTAGTGTGATACGGTTTTATTGACTTTGCAGTGGGTAAGTACTGCTTCAGTATTTTCACTGACTGAGTAAAGCCCACAGACACTTTTTCCCAACGCAGTAGCACATTGCAACAAGTTTCTAACCCTATAACAATACACTTGAAACACTGGGGAAAGCATATGATGTGTGAAATTTAGCTTTCGTCCTTGGTACTTATAAAAAAAAAAGTAACTTTTTTATTGTCCACTCTGGACAATGGAGTGTCCAGGGCCATCAATATGACAGCTTCTACGCTGGCTGTGCCAAAGTCCCATTAGGAGCATGTTCCCCGGCAAGAGAGCGGCCCCCGCGTCCCCGCTCGCTCCCGGAGGGAGCGGTGTAACTCCACAGACACACCCCGCTTACAAATACACCTCGCCTCTCTCACGAGCGATCGCTTCTCGAGCGCACAGTGTGCGCTTGAAACGTCATGAAACGTCATAAACTCAAACTGATCGGCGTCGCGTAAGCCACGCTGGTACTGGAGCGTGTGAGTTGGATTTAACTTTGGAGGCGTTTAGTCCTGGGCTCGGCGGGGCCCTGCAGCCCCCGCCGCCGCGCCCCGCGGAGCCGCTCACGGCGCCGGTCCNCGCCGCCCCCAGGGTGGCACCGAGCCGGCCGGGGGGCTGTGAGGCGCGCCCCTGGTTGTTTCCCTGCGCGCATGGTAGCGGCACGAAAGGTAGCATCACTGGAGCTGGGGATGATGTAATTCTCCCTCCGGCCAGTGACTGCCTGCGCTTGCACCGATCCGACTTGCAAACCGGAGGGGGGTGGTTGTTTTACGCGTGATCGTATCAGCATCTCCTGACGGCGCACCCCCCCACCCCCCGCTTTAAACCCCGCTCTGCTCAT